>CAXAKX010001177.1:0-73707 GCA_963969525.1 Ontholestes murinus | reverse complement strand
CCATTACTTTGTGATACATTTTGAAAATTAGGACGATAAATAAAATTCACTTTGTTGTTATCACACACGGTTTTTATTATTAGTGACCTAACAACCAGAAGTGTATTTCGTAGTCTTATAATAATCACGATAATAAATTAATACTATTACTTAAATATATTTTTAAATTAGAAATATATATAGTTGATAGGAACATAATAAAAAACATATATTTTAATATGCCATATGTACAAATATATGTTAAAAAGAGGAGAAGAATTTGTTTAATAGTAATTTGAATTTGTTTATGTTTTATAGTATATGAAATATTTGCGGACGTGTTTTATTATTATTTCTGTTACTAAAGTTGTTATTGTATACAGAAATGGAAATCATTATTAATAATATTATTTAACTTATTATTTAGAATAATTATCTTGTGAATTGAATTTGAATAATAATTACTGATATTATTCATACATTCCATTTTATAATGAAATAATTGTGGTAATATATCCCTCTACTTACCAAAATAAATTACCTATGACATTACCTATGTTTTATGAATTTTCTAGATGGGTATAAAAGGAGTAAACTGTAGTCATGTGAATTCAATAAATATACAGGCCGAAAACACCAACGTCTAAATGCGTTCTACAGTTGTATTTTGTATCCTTTTTATTATAACTGTGGCATGGGTAAGTATTAATATTAATTAGAAGATTGGATTTTATTAAAAATTTGACAATTTTCCATATTCTGATTGTTTAGGAATTTAATTTTTTGTCAATTAAGAAATTATCTGTCGTTGCAGATATATAGTCACAAGTGTTTCTTGTTTTATTTCTAAAGGTATTTTTTCTTGATAATGGGCAGACATTATTTCTAATTTGTAGTCTGATTATATTTGGGTTTGGAATTCTTAACTAGCAGAATGTTATGAAATCAAAAATTATTGTATTCTTATGTCGGCAATCTCAGGAACAAGTTAATTGTATCTATTGTTGATCCTGCAATGAGACCATAATCAAAGTGAATTGCAATTAGCAGTTTCTCTGTCTCATTTTGTCAGATGTAAATGCATGGGTCTGCTGTTGATCTTGCGAATCCGTTGTTTTCCATGAACAACGAACGTAGCGAAATGCTGTTTGTTTGCCGTCACAATGAGATGACCTACTTTCTTGCAGTATAAACAATTTTTCTTTCCATTTTGTATTTGCCGAAGAAGACACTGGTGCTGATTTCTTCTGTGGCTTATGTGGTACGGACGTAAATGGCTTACTCGTAGGTGGGTTTGGGACACCTTGTGTCTTCTATTAAGTTAAAGTCACCCAGACTTTCATGTTGTCACAGGGAGATATGCAACTTTTATTTTATTCCCTTGGCTCTCTCTAATCCTCTTTGTCAATTTCTGTCGCCAGCGCGGTAAAAGCTGAGGTCAGCATGTTTCGCTATCTCGTTCTGATGTGTCATAGCATCTACGAAGACAAAATTTTAGCCAGCGAGATGCAGATTATACAGTATTACTGTGATATTGCTTGGCAGCTTAAATAAAGTATATATAAAGAAGAAAGGCTAGGGGCAGCAGTGTCAGATCCATCCATATTTATTGAGCTTCCATAATTTTACCTGACAAATTGTAGGAACCATGTGCCCAATAAGAATAGTCTGTGATAGTATCTCGCATATACCTATTGGCTGCGTTCGGGTAAATGGAATTTTTGGCTCTTCGGGAACTCACACACTCGAGCACAAACCGTACTTTTGATATGTTGCTCCTCTATTAAAGCAATCAAAGTTTATGTGTTTCGGGTCAATACGTTCAAACACTTCATATCACAATGCCATTTTAATATGTCTGAATTTCAAAAATAGTAATACAGTATCGCAGTAGAGACATTTAAAATGTGTGGTTAAAAAAGTTCCTCTAAAAACATTAGTCTTGGAAAACGATACGTGTCGAATACACTGAATAACAGAAACATTGATTGTTAGCTTAGGTTCCATATGAGGTCATTTATGTTTATATATCATTTACCCCAATATAGTAAAGGGTTATACTATTTGTAGAACCCCGTGGTATACCATTTTCTGGTACGTGGAGGGAAAAGACGGCCTGAGCGATTAAAGGCAGATGGCCCCTCCGCCCTCACTGATGCAACTTTCTGAGAATGCTATAACACCTAGTTATATTATATGCTAATTGTTTGAAAAACACAACGACTGCGTATTTTCTCTCTAAGCATTTTTATAGCGTTCTCTAGATGGTCAATGGTGGAATAACGTTTACTAAATCCGAACTGCTAGGGTACAATTAAACCTCATGACTCACGAATCCACACCAATTTACTATTGATTATTTTATTACGGACTTTATTCAAGCAACATATCAAAAAAAATTGAGCGATAGCGAGATTTCGATCTTTACCTGATTTAAGTAGACGCATAATAATAACTCCTCTTTATAAAACGTTGGATGTAAAACATGTGATAGTTGTTGTTTCATCTTATAAAAGAAGTTAACCGGACGAGGAGAGGAGTCTGGCATCTGAAGCAGAGAAGTATGCTGGGTATATATTGTTGCACCTCGACTTGATAAAAAGCGACGTTAAATAATTAGGTAGACTGTTAGAATTGAATGTTAATTGACACAAAAGTGAGGTATTATCGACTGGTCCGTATAGGTAATTGTGATTTTATTTTTATGAAATTTAAATCTATGTACCTGATGTTTATAATGGCCGAGCCTTTATACTGTTCCATTAGGGGAATCACGTAATATTTTTTGAATAAGAGCAAAAATGATGTAAGTTGAAAATAATATAGCTTTAGGAAAACTCTATTTATAACATGGACTCTGGAAGCTCCTTAGATGATAATATCTAATAATTTTATTCAGTATCAATTTTAAGATTCGTGCATTTATTTTCGTACATAACATGATATAAACTAAAGTATTCCATTAAATTATGTTTTTATTATAAGTTTTTCTACTTTTAGCCAGAAAATGTGAATTTCAAAAAAGTGACAGATGATTGTATTAAGGAATTGAAGATCACTGATTTTGGGTCGTCTGCAGAAAAAGCCAATACAACTTGCTTAGCTAAATGCATTAGCTTGAAAACGGGATTGATTAATGTAAAATGAGTTGTAAATGTATCAAAAATATCCGAAACATTTAGAACTAAGTTCAAGAAATGTGATGAGAAAGCTAAGAATTCAAATTTATATAAAAGGGTTAGTTCTCTTTACACATGTATCGTTTCTGGAATATAGAAGTAAGATATATAAGTATATACAGTAAGATATGTAGTAAGTTAAATAAATATGTAATTAAAAATATGTTTTTAATTAATCGTCAACGTAGGGTAATAGGTCAATTTTTCTAAATAATAACCTATACATATTGATTGTAAATTGATAACGCATAGTGAAATATTTACTTATATGTTGCTTATCTATTACTTTCTTTTGGTATGGATTATTATAGTTAATATTTTACAATGTGTGAGTTTGTTGTCTAATATATCGTTAATATATATTATAGAGATAATGGGACCAGGATATTCCTTTGTGTAATTCCCTATAATTTGTTTATTTATAAGGAACTGGGAAAAATTATATCTCTAAACCTAGTATAGTGAATACAGTTTTTATATGTTATTTAATTAAATTATATACAGTTCTTCTAACTCCATAAGAGTTATTAATATCTTCCGCATGTCTATTTCTTAACACCTCATATAATTCTCTTATTTATACATTAAATAGTATTGGGCTCAGCGGGTAACCACTATCTTGTGTCTTATATACCCTCCTTATTAAGTCTACCATTCCCTTACTTACCCCTCCCCTTCTCAGATACTATCAAAATAGAGTAGTTTTGTTCATACATTATTCAGCTTCGTTGTGAACTTGCGTTGTGACCGCTCCTAATCCAGTGTGACTGGCATCTGTTTGGATGGTGAACGCTTTATTGTAATCCTTTACCTTTTTAAAAGCGTAATTTTGTGCCACATAGGCGGGTTGTTGGGGACCCCCATCTTGGTTATGGCTTGAACTTTTTCGGGATCGATACGTATTCATTGAGAGTTTGCAATATGCCTCATATATTCTCTCGCTGTGCAAATGGGCATTTTCGGTATTTATTTTCAGTGATTAGAGTTTCGATTATAAGCTAGCAATGATCAAACTAGAAGTAACTTAAATTACGAACAATTTCAGGATTCATTTTGGCTTTGTAAATTTCGACCACTTCCAGTAAATCTTTGCCCAAATTATGCCGTGCACCTAATAAATTGTTCGAAAGTTTCGAATTATTGTTTTTGAATTGATATGATTTTTCACGTTCTTTTAATCAAATTTTAAGGTTACAACCAGACTGTCCAATATATACACTTTGATACTATAAACAAGTTAACTTGTAAATCCCAGATTTGTTCAAGTTATCAATCTGGGTTTTACCGTAAAAATTATTTCCCAATGTATGTAATTCATTTGAGGCGCTGATTTCAAGAAGTGTAAACAAGCGGGTGCCGATGTAAAAAAATAAAACTCTGTTGACCGAAAATGATTATATAAATATCTGATTCAATCGCAGTGACGGTGATTCCTCTAAAGCGCCAGTAACAATATAATTAAATTCTGTTTTCAGAATATTCTTTAAACCGAAATGAATATTTGATTATGGAGCACCCTTATTGGTCATTTGTATTTTGTTTGTGGAATTTTCGCGACCCTTCTGGTCTTTTTCTAAGAATTAGACAAAGAGGGTAAATGAATAAAATTTTGTAATTGCAGAAAGATTAACGGTTATATTTCACAAAATATGTTTCGACTAAGGGATACATTCCTGAAATGAGGGAAAAGATCTCAGTTTACCACCGTCCAATATGTGTCAGTAATTGATGCATCAAAACCCCGCATTTTATATTTTTAAAATTTTCTTGATAAGTAGGTTCAACTGGCAGAATTGAAAGTATTGTAACTGCATATTTGTATGTCCTATTACTGGTTTTCACTAACATTACTCGCTCGTGGTTATCCTCTCCTGGATGGACATCAACTATCAAACACTTTGAGGGTAATACATTTTCTTCCAGAAGGAAAACCTTAGGTCCTATCGAGATATAATGCATCAGATTAAATAATTGCTGAACCACCGTTATATATAGGTTATAGGTTAAGTAGGGTCTTAGTGAGGTGTGTTAGCCTCTCGTGAACTGCGACCTAACAGATCTATTGTTCTACCCTTAACCAATCACTTCCCAAGCAGTCCCACGTCCACCATGAACCTGGTAACTATCTTGGGGGTGATAATGCTCACTTCTTCGGGGGATAATCGGTCCCTGCCGAAGTGCGAAAGACGCTTGTGATCAATCGCGACACAAGTGCATAGTATGTGCTCGGTAGTTTCATCTGCCGAAGCACACAATCTGCAGTTTCCACTTTCCTCTTTTCCCATTTTCCGCAAATGGTATCGGAGGGCACAATGCCCTGTCATGAGTCCGGTGAAAGTTCTTAGCTCGTTCCTTGTGAGTTCAAGCACCTTGTGGCTGTGATCGAGTTTCAGGAGTCGTTTTGATTGACGTAGACCTGGTACATTGTTCCAATACTTACGTCTTCTGTCCTCTTCCCATTTTTGCACCACCTCTCTTCTATGCGCCATGGGAAGTCCACAAAACGGCTCTGGTCCTATAGGAGTGGCATTTGCACCTCTTTTTGCGAGTTCATCGGCCACTTCGTTGCCTTTAATATCCCCGTGCCCTGGGACCCACATGAGGGTCAACAAGTTGTTCTTCGCCAGTTGCGAGAGGGCTCTTCGACATTCCCAGACAGTCCGTGAGCCGTGACTATAGGCTCGAACGGCCTTTATTGCGGCTTGGCTGTCTGAGCAGATGTATATATGCGCGCCATTTAGGTGCCTATCCAAGCATTCTCTGGCGCACATATCAATTGCAATCGTTTCTGCTTGCAAAATCGTGGGCGTCGTGCCCAGAGCCATGAAGCTCCTGTGGTTTTGGTTAGGCCCATAAATGCCTATTCCAGTAACTCTCGTATTCTTGGCACCATCCGTGTACCAGGCTGATATCCCTCGTCCAAACTCCTTGACTCTCATCAAAGACGTGTTGGGGTCTTCGATCGACACCTTAAACGGTAATTCGAATTCGAGCTTCCTGGACATAATGTCCGTCGGTTTGGACAGAAGGGCCGGGTCGATTTGCTGCAGTATTTCTAAGTGTCCTGTCCAGTCCCCCGGCAGTGTTTTCTTCCTCTGGTGTAGTCGGAGGGCTGCCACAAGTCCCTCTTTTTGTACCACTAGATGGAGCGGTGTGAGACCAATGATTGCCTCCATTCCCGCGGTTGGGGTCGTTTGCATGGCCCCTGTGATGCTTAGACATGCTAAACGTTGAAGCCTACTCAGCTTCTTTTGCGTGTCTAGTTTTTGGGTCTTCGGCCACCACACGAGGGCAGCATAGGTGACAATGGGTATCACTGCCGTTCTATAAAGCCAATACGTGATTTTGGGCTTTAATCCCCAGGTTTTTCCCATAAGCCGCCGACAGGCCCAAAGCGACATCGTTGCCTTTGCCATGATTTTGTCGACATGCTGATTCCAAGTCAGTTTGGTATCCAGAATTATACCCAGGTACTTTACTTCGTTGGAGAGATTTATCTCTATTCCATTCAGCGAGGGAGCCTTTATGTGCAGCTTCCTTCTACGCGTGAATGGAACTATGATCGTTTTATTCGGGTTGATACTTAGTCCTTCCCGAACACACCAGTTATTGATGCTATTCAGTGCTTTTTGCATTAGGATTGTAAGAATGCCTTCATGCTTGCCCCTGATTATTACGGCGATGTCATCTGCATAGCCTTGGGTTATAAAGCCCTTTCCATGCAGTTCATCCAGGAGTCTATCCACCACTATTGACCATAGTGTGGGGGACAAAACTCCCCCCTGAGGACACCCCTTTGTTACAGTCATAGATACTGTGGATCCTGCTAGAGAAGCCGTTACTAATCGGCTTTGAAGCATTGCCTCCACCCATCTTATCGTGGAAGGATATAGTCCTTTATTTATAGCCGCTCGTTTTATTGCAGAAAATGAGGTGTTGTCAAAGGCCCCCTCTATGTCTACAAATATTCCGATTGCTATTTCCTTGTATAGGATTGCTCGTTCTGCCTCTTTGACGAGGTAATGTAGAGCATCGACGGTGGATTTGCCAGCTTGAAATGCGAATTGCTTGGCATTTAAGGGTTTTCTTATAAGTGAGTCACCCTTTATATGCTCGTCGATTATTTTCTCCATAGCCTTTAGGAGAAAAGAGGTTAGGCTGATGGTTCGACATGATTTAGGTTCATCTAGAGGCCTATTGCCCACTTTAGGTATAAATACCACTTTTGCCTCCCTCCACAACCGGGGTATATACCCTAGTGCATAACTTGCTTTATATATCTCCCTGAGTCCTGGAGCAATTGTATCCAAGCCGCGTTGTAGTAGCGCAGGGAAGATACCGTCCATTCCTGGGGATTTATATGGCTTGAAGCTGTTTATGGCCCAAGTCATTTTGCTGAGCGTGAATATTTTCCCCGCTAAGCAGCGGCTGTCGCGGTTGGAACAGTGAGCCACTGAGCCGGTACTAGCCGCAATTGTGTTTTTAGTCACTACTTTTGATCCCGGAAAGTGAGTACCTAGGAGTAGCTCTAAACTTTCCTGTTGATCTTTGGTGTGACTGCCGTCAGTTCGTTTTAAGATGCCGACCGCATTGGTATGGTCCTTTGATAGGACCTTCCGGAGTCTATTTGCTGGGGTCAGATTGTCGATCCCCTCGCAGTAGGCCTTCCAGGCCTTTCGTTTAGACTCCCTCCATTGCTTATTGAATTCAGTCAGAGCCTGTCTGTAGGCTGACCAGTTGCCTGTTTTCTTGGCTCTGTTGAAGGATTTCCGGGCGGAAGTCCTGAGTAGATCCAATTCCTTGTTCCACCAAGGAACGTTTCTCGAGAAGTTTACCTTCTTTACCGGGCAGCTTTTCTCATAGGCTGCTACAATGGTATCGCTTAGGTGCAGTGAGGCTTGTTCTTCTTGTTGTTGAACCACCGTTTCCAAAAGTGTTGTGTCAATTGCTGTGATATTTTAAAGCAATTTAATAGGTTTTGCGTTATATAGATTAAATAAGTGTCTGCAGAAGAGGTTGTTGATTAGAGGAAATGGTTGGGAGATCAAAGTCGTTTGGATCATTGGAAAGAGGTTTGAGTAGATAGAAATTTAACACACCTTCAACTTGAATTAATAAGGTGATGAATTCTTCTTATACAAGCAGAGCGTTAACCACAATACCCCTTATGATTTTCTCGAATCAGTTCGTCTAATTGAATTGAGTTTTTTTAAGCTGTTAGTAATAATATATTAGTTACATATTCCTTAATTTTTAATAACTTGTCAACTTTGTTTGCGCTCGTAGGAATGCACTTCTTGTATACTGTTTAATGATAAATTACTATTATTGAACTTCGTCGACCGATCAAAAACAAGTCACAGTTTAGTGTTTTTTTTATTCCTTGATAGGGATGATAAAGTAGATAATATGTTACACCTGGGGTAAATTTCTTGAATTTCACACATATATCCTAAATTTTCATGCCTCGAATATAGGCCTCCCACACTGACCATCCAGCAGTTAAGGCGGTCGCGAAAAGCCGCTTTCTGTCTCTTCCAGGATATCGATCTCGGGAGTCGGTAGACCGCGGCCCCAGCCCTGGTCACCTGCTTCCTGGTGGCGTTGGCCTTGTCGCGCGCCAGGCGAACCTCTTCACTCCACCAGTAGACTCTCTTCCTTCTTGTTGATGTCCTTCCGGGCATTGCGGCGTCGGAAGCAGTGCGCAGCTTGGCAGCCACCTCCAGTTTGTCCGGGTCTAATATAAAAGTAAGGAAAGCTCGGCCTTTCGTACATAACTTGCGAGTTCATCCGACTGGCACCGGGAGCGCTGTTGTCGGTCTCACATGTCGGCTCCATTCGGTTTTTATGCATCATTAGCAGAAGTGTAACGTGTAGTGTTTGTGTTAAATTCGCTGTGAAATTGTAATTGAAGTTGATTATTATAGCCATGCCGAAACGTCTTATGAAGTGCTGCGTTCCGGAATGTACGGATGTACATAGTAAAAGGCACCGATATCCTAAAAAATATCCCGATGTATTTGATAAATGGTTGGAGCAAGTAAAACCGCTGAATTAACAAATTATGTCCATGGATGAAATGTATAACAAATTTTTCGTTTGTGAGGCGCATTTTCTTCCTGAAGACATTATACCAGGGTACAGGGAATTAAAAGTCACTGCGGTACGTTATTTTTATGTAAACTAACCATTGATTTACAGGTGCAGTATTACGTAAATAATTATTTAATTTATTTTAAGGGAGTTTTACCACTTAAAACCTCCATAAAATAAATTTCAATATTACTACATAGTATTGTAATCAAAATACTTATTATTTCATGAGAGAATAATTGATTAGTATATTTTTTTATACAAAATAATTACGCTAACAACTTTAGTTCATGTAACTGACATAGGCTGTGTATTAGCGAGTTTAAACGGAAATTACATTTTTGATAATTAATTATTCGAAAGCTGCTTAATTAGCATAATTTCCTAGCCCCCCTGCATCTCTAAACTATTTACTATTTTGCCTAAATATATTTATTTGTAAAATTACGTATGTGTAAATTAATGTATTAAAATTTATTTAAAAGTCATGTTCCTCTGCCTTCTACAAAGAAAACCTGATCGTAGAACCAGCAATGACATCTTTCTCAATGCCAGGTCCCTCAAAAAGTGTTTGGAATACAGATAATTTATATTTTTTTTACTAGAAATTAGAAATATTATGTTTAACCCTTATTTATGATTTTGTTATAATGCATATCTGATGAAAATAAATAATTTTGTAAGCTCCTTTTATTTATGAAACTAATTTTGTGTAACCTTTTGATAGATCCAGCTCCATTGATATCTTCTCCAACACCTTGTGCATCAAATATTGTATTTTAAACAGGTAATTGAATTTATATTTTTTTTGTTGAATTTGAAGTCATTACTTTTATTTGTTTTTAATTATTTGCATTAATAATATATTATTTTTTTATTTATTTTTGATAATATTTGCATGAAATTGTTGTTTAATTTTTGAAGTCTCACTTACTTTATTTTAGCAATTTATTTGCAAAACTAGTATAGAGAAAAGTAATAAATTAAACACTTGAATCTATATTTATTTAGTACCAGATGTACATTTCCGTCACTAAGTGGCTATTATGAAATCAATATAGGTAATTACTAGTGCTGGGGATTTTTATGATTTCAGTATAACAAATAATTGTAAAGAATGATAATTAGTAACTCTCATATTTAATATAGAGGAAATGAAAACTTTTAGTTTATGAACAATCATTTTAAATACACTGAATTGAAAAATTCACTATGTTTTAACCACAAATAATTATTGTAAAAATATTATATAACGTGTAGGCATAATTATATAAATCTAAACAACACAGCACGACTCGAGTTTCGAAGTTTTATCGTCATTATCACTTGATAAAGCTTTCATTTATTTCACCCTACACCTGACACCAAATTATATGTGGCACAATTAACCTGCGGATACCAGCATACCGCTCGACAGGTCAGGCATCCGCATGACCTGTCGAGCGGTTGCCAGATTCAGTATCTTCTATTCTTCACTTACCTTTTCACCTATTGCTCTGCACCGGACCATTCTCAGCCCTGACGTTTTTAACTTTTTGGCATTAATCTTTCTATTCAGTTAGTATCGGTTTGTTTACATAAGGGATTCGGGTGGCCAGTAATCAAATAATGTACTTGAACGGCGTTAATTACTTTCCGAAATAATGTTTTAAACATAAGAATTTAACAACAGAATTTAAATAGCAAGCAATTACATGAAAATTTAGATCAAGAATACAGCTACAATTAAATTCAACTCAGCAATAAAACTCTCAGCGATTAAAATACAACTTAATCATCAACTTCGACATTTACTAATTACGTTATACCAGGTCTATCTGTAGATTCTAAAATTACCTCACCCATACCTTAAGAAAAAGGGAACACATACTTACCGTAGGCGTCGCGATTGGCTTTACTCTATAATTTACTCATATCGAAACATTAAAAATTCCACTAGTATTTAAACCCATTGAACTCCCTGACTACATTTTTCTAACTCTAATTCGGACTAACTGTACAATTTATTAACTGAAGTTCACACTACATTTCCAACTCATACTCGAACTAAGTCTAATACGACTCTCTCGGATGTCGCGTTTTCCTTCGAGGAAACCTCCGATTACCCCACGAATTTCTTCAAGAAGTTTCTTACGTCATTTCATGTGAACAAAGAACTCCAGAGACCGATTCGTAATCTTTTATAATCGGGGTAAACATTTATTCCCTTGCCTGTTTTGCTTGTTTCTGCGCAAATATTTCTATTATTTATTTTAATTAATATCTCAGTAATTGTATACAAATTATGATCAGTCTCTAGGTGATTTTGACTCGCATTTTCTTACGACGAGTTTATATTCGCACTAATTATTTTCAACAGGTGACTTGAAAAACTGATAAAATACACACTGAATGATAATATCCTCTATACACAATGAGTGATTGAATTTCAAACAGATTAGCGTGTTGACTTGTTATCTATTGTCTACGGAAGTCGGCGAATTTAAGGTCATGGGAAAACTACTAATCGGTTAATATTTATATCTTGATTCGTTCACACCTGTTACACATGCAACCTGATCTTTTGGCACCTCACACCTCTTATATAGAAATTGCATATATAACTAAAGTACTTTGTATATCTTCTCCATCGGACCGAATGGGTTTAAAAATGCTCAAATGATATTTAAAAATGAAACAAAAAGAACCTTTAGGTATAAGTTCATATAGAGACTATCAAGTCAAATCATTGTTATCAACAACTATTTGAATATATCTAAATTTTATTTTTGTCCATTTTAGTAGTGATTATTGTTCGGCACCAAATTTTCGAATATATACATGAAGGTCAACCGATCCGTTTCACAAATGTTTTGGAAAGAGCATTAAAGTAAGAAAGAAACGTGATGAATTAATTATTACTTTGTCACTATAAAACTATAAACCTATACTGAGATATTGACACTTTTCCTTATTTAATACTTATAAAAGTTCCCAGTGTAAACACGACTTCTCCCCCCTCCGTAATTCCTTAATACTTATAAAAGTTCCCAGCATAAACCCGACTTCTCCCCCTCCATAATTCTTCGGCGTTAACGATTTCCCTGTGAGACAGTCATACGTTCGTTCACTTTCAATTGAAAATTCGATCCGAACACATCGTTTAAAACTTGTTTAGTGCAAAATGGTTTAGTGAAGGGGGTTAATAATATAACAAGTATATTCGAAAAGTATACGCTTTACCAATCTGGCTTAAAGATGATGCTACACCATTATCAAATATTAGGTGTAGTAGTTTACGCTTTGCCATTTTGGTTTAAAGATGTCTCTACGAATATTAATTCAACCGATTAAACATATAATTGTAATTTAAGTTGTGAATATTTAAAGAGCATGAATAATTCGACGTTGACGATTTTAACACATCGTGCTTATATATTAATTTATTTCAATACGATTTGTTCTGCCCCGCAAAGTAACCTCCAGCGTATGACCTTGTTTTATTGCTGGCGATGGGATGTTTTTTCTTCCAATGTTTTGTACTCATGTTGCTGTGTTCCCATTTTAGAATTGATAACGTTTCTCACGCACTACTTTTGAGTTAAAATTCTGATAACATTCTTTTAATTTTCATTTTCGATATTTAATTCCTCCAAATTAAGGTAGTTGCAGTTGATGCATTTTTTACAATTATTACGATATTAAAAATTTAAACTGATCTCTAAGAAATTTGATATCTGGCGATTATTAAGGGAGGATTATCTGTTGTAGCTGCTACGCAACTTCTCTAGTCAAGTAAATAGCAAAATTGTTTATATTATATTTTTCTGAAAGACATCCTCATAAATTCATACATTCTTTATCGTTAGTACAAGTGTGAGAATTTGATTTGTTTGTGACAATTTATTCACGACCAATTAGTTATTTATTGCTGTTAATGATAATAAGTACAAGACTCTATACAAACATTTACTGAACATCCATTAAAAGAGAAGTCCCCATTTATCAACGATTTTTGCCAATTTTGAATTTTGTCGATTATAGCGTCGTCTGTTACAATACAAAAAAATCAGATAAAACTTTCTTATTTTTTCCCGGAGTATTCAAATCCGTACAAAAAATGGGGGTTCCAATTTAACTTTTCTATTTCGTATCATTGGATGTCCCCCTCCGAGGCGAACAAATTTTAATTATAATTTTTATTTATTCGATGTGTAGTTTTCGAGATATTTCAATGTCTACTTAAATTGAACACCCTGTGTATAAAGGTGTAAATGCAATAATAATAATAAATAACACACGAGTATCGTCAAAAGTATAGTTTAGTGTTGGTTTTTCATTTAAATTAAAAAGATGTGAGGAGGCATAGAAATGGAAAAAAAAAACTTTTAAAACTGTTTTCCATCGAACACCACCTGAAGAAGACCAATGCGACTTGGCCGACACGTTCCAGAACCATCATAACTTAATTTACCGATGCAGATGGTTAGAAATGAAACCATCTGCATCGGTAAATTAATTTTATTTAATTTATACATTTAAATGCCGAGAGCAGGCCTTTTTATTTGTGCTGATATCGTTTTTTAGACGCGTCACGGGATTCTAATTCGAACGGAAATGTTTCGATTTTATTAAATCGATTCATTCTCGTGCGGGCCTTCCACTTGGAAGGACCCACGCCATAAGGGCATAGCTCTGCTGACGAGCTGTGATACAGCGAAACACGTGTCCAGGGATTGCCCTTCTTAATAATTTCGTGATGTGCCTAAAGAAACGATAACAACACAAAAAAACGTCGTATTGTACTTAATGTGATTTAAGTCATGTGACGGCAGCTAATAGTTATATCATTCAATGCCTGGCGGTGCATTAGTAGGAGGAGTAGTTGTTTTAACTATTAGCTGTTATGTCTTGCATATGTTTTGTGAGATAACGGTACAGTAATGCTCAGGAAAATAATTATTTTTCACTTAAAATTTTCATTTCTAACCATCTGCATCGGTAAATTAATTTTATTTAATTTATACATTTAAATGCCGAGAGCAGGCCTTTTTATTTGTGCTGATATCGTTTTTTAGACGCGTCACGGGATTCTAATTCGAAGGGAAATGTTTCGATTTTATTAAATCGATTCATTCTCGTGCGGGCCTTCCACTTGGAAGGACCCACGCCATAAGGGCATAGCTCTGCTGACGAGCTGTGATACAGCGAAACACGTGTCCAGGGATTGCCCTTCTTAATAATTTCGTGATGTGCCTAAAGAAACTATAACAACACAAAAAAACGTCGTATTGTACTTAATGTGATTTAAGTCATGTGACGGCAGCTAATAGTTATATCATTCAATGCCTGGCGGTGCATTAGTACGAGGAGTAGTTGTTTTAACTATTAGCTGTTATGTCTTGCATATGTTTTGTGAGATAACGGTGCAGTAATGCTCAGGAAAATAATTATTTTTCACTTAAAATTTTCATATATATATATATATATACATATATATATATATGTTCAAACAATAACGATTTCTAACGATCTAACACAAAAATGCAAAAATAAGACAACTATAACAAAAGACAGGCTTTTTAAACTAACGTGGCAGACTAAATTAATTACCTGACGTTTTTAAATACCATAGAAAACTAGATACATTAAAATTTTTACTTAAAAAGTACTAAAACGGTGCAATAAACAATATTTTGGCGTTTTCTGTTAAAACGAGAAGACTTAACATTTAAGATATAAATACCATTCGATAGGTAATTAAAACGTGCATTTGCTGATAAATTAATAAATATAGCGTTCCATTTAAATAAATGAAGTTATAGCCATTTAAAGTTCTCATTTGTTTAATTCCAATTTTTTTACACCCGGTATAAGATGTCAAATTTATTATACTTGGAAAATAAAATATGATCTATTGTTACATTTCAGTGTAAATTTGGTATGCATAACTTAATTACTTTTTAAGTATTTGAAACATGAAAATTAGGTTAAATTTTTACAAAATTCAAATTATTTCAAAAACCTTAAGGTTTAAGTAATAAGAACCTTATTAAAACACACACTTATTGTGATCGAAGGATCCAAAAATGCAATAAAATACAGGGTGTTTCATTAAAAAAAAAACACAACTTTGATACTTTTAGGGTTTTTGGGACACCCTGTATATTATGAAAGTAATTTTAAAAAGTAGCCCTAATAGACCCCCATATATCCCCAAAGTGAAACTTTTTGAAAGTCACGTATTTTGGCCACAATATTCCGTGCCGTATAGCGTGAATAACCCTGTATATATGGTATATATATACATATATATATATATATATATATATATATATATATATATATATATATATATATATATATATCGATGGTACAACTTGTGTTTTTAAAAAAGGTTTTTATGCGGTAAAGCACGTACTTAACTACAATTACTAATGGGCTAGACTAACTTAATAATAATGAAACGGGGTCTATTTATAATGTATTAATGTTAACATAAGCATTTCTATATCTAACTGCGTAATTAGCACACACATGGATGTGGGAACAATGAATGTTTTTTATAATGATGAAAGGGACTCCTGTTGTGGGCGGCAGGTAACTCCTCCACCCCTAGATTCGTGCATCTCCTGGAAGCGCGAAGGAAACCCTCTTGGATCCATCTTCCCTTAGGTTTATTCTGGATTGAAACCACTTGTATAAGACGTAACCAGCACTAAATATTAAAAGAAAAAAAAAAGCACTGTCCAGGCACTAGATTTAATAGGAATGTTTATATCATCTAAAACTGGTGCTTGTTGAAAAGCTGGAATGTGCTCGAGTGTGAGTCTTTTTAGTTTAATTTGGAAGTCACTAATATTGTTTATTTTCACGTTAAGTTCTGATGCACTGATCACTGTGGGACTTCCATGTGAAACGTCTATGGGGGGTAATCTTCTTTCTCTGAAGTCGATGGCGCATTGGTCACCCTTGATCAAGAAGACTCCGGCGATGTTCTTCGTTTCTGTTGCTTCACGCTTACTTCTATCTTCTCTGGCGTTTGAAAGACAGCGAGATATTGATTTAGTATTGGGATTCCAGACGATTCCCAGTAATTTTTAGTTTTGTATATCGACAATTATCATATTTCCCATCGAATAATTCTTTTTCACAGGTAACTGGAAAATTCAGCATAAGATCTTCGGAACATTGGTATTGTTTGGTACCAGATATACAAATCTCACTTAGAGGCATTATAGTATTTTGGGCTTTTGTTTTGAGAATATATTTGACATTCGGTATTATGGTTATATAATCTGACTCAATCTTGCTTGGGATTGGATACAGGTAGTACAGATCATATTCAGATTCGTAATTAATTGGTATTGATAAGAAATAACTAATTTTTGTTTCATCCATTCTACAATTGACCTTTATGACGGATTCGAAATCCAAAATGTTTTCAATCTTGAGTTCGAAAGGTAATTTCGTATTATAATGTGTTGATATTTTTGATAATTCCGCAAATAAATCATCTCGACTAATTATGTCAGGATGTAGTACTCTAAGTCTGCAAAATACTAAAGAGTTTAGAATATAATCCAATATTTTTGAAATTGTTCCGAATAGGATGATTAATTGATTATATAAAACTTTAGAAAATAAAACATGTTGATGATCGGTGCCATCTCGCATAATTGCATATAACTGCATAATTCTAGATCTCAGGGTTATTTCGTTATGCTCAATATCTCAGAGCGTATTATTGAATTTATGTATAGTTTCAGTATTTAAACTGTAACCATTATTTAATTGATTTTTTAATTTATTCTGATTAGAATATAAATGATTCAGAATATTATCAATTCTTTTGCTGTCGGCGGCATCCATATTACCGGTAATTGTTTTTACAATTGTACCAAGCCCATCAATCAATCCTCTTTAAATTCTTTTAGGAGTGACATGTGATTTGATTTTATTTATTTTGTAAATAATGTAATTCCTGGTATAATTTTCAATTTTGTCATAGTTTTCCAAATCTCGTTTAAATTTGGAAATGTTATTTATGGGACTAAGCTCGTAATAATGAACGAAAGTGTGCATCGTTTTCTGTAATTTTGCGGGTCCTAGTTGGATTGGTAGAATTCCTACATTTTGCGTAATGTTTCTTATTTCAACGCTTAATGTCGTTGTGACGACGAGAGACCTGCAAGTGAATGATCGCTATTAGGATCACCGAGATACATTTTAATTTCGATATATCAGTCGTTAAAGATATAATTTATCATTGATTTTATTTTGGAATAATCTAATTTATCGAGACCACATGCTAATTTTTGCATGGGTAAATATTTTATATTATTTGTTTTGCAGAATTCTTTTAAATTGACGAGTGTTTGAAATAAGCATTTATATGTTGGTTTGTGAACGAATCTTTCTTTTGTGACTAGATACAAAATATATCTGTCATCCTCTTTTAGATAGCATACCGAATAAAGTGTTGGGTCTTGTTTGGATAATTCACGTACTCGACCTAACCTTAATTTAAAATCTTGGACAATGCCCGAATTCATCTTGAGATCACGGCTAACACAATGGGTCAATGAGAAGTTATTAGGTGTAAAGAAAAGATTATCTTAGATTTCGGTTATGTTATTACAATTTACGTCGTTATTATTATTTGCATATATTTGATAATTTTCAAACGTTAATTCGTTTTCATTGTTTACATTATTTGATGCGTCTTTCCTTTTAAATTCAACTCTAGGTCTTTTTATATTAGATAAATGAATTTTGTCAACTGTATTATAGTGAGCAGTATTTATTTTGGCAGTTTTACGATCTGCGGTAACGGATTTAATTTCCTCCTTTTTATATTTTTCTTTCGTTTTACTCTGTTTTTGTTTATTTTTTTACAAATACCATGCTAGGTACCCATTTTAATAAATCCACTGGAATATCTCGACACATATGCGTCCTACAAAAAAATGTTCCAAATAAAAGTTTGATGGTTTCGAAAGGGCCATCTAATCCTATACAAATTTTTTCACCCCCACCTTCCAGGGGGCGGGGCAGGGGGTCAACTTCTATATCTTAAATGGGAACCCTAAATTGCAGGTTCGGATTCTACATAAAAAATATCGAAACCATCAAACTTTTATTTGGAACATTTTTTTTGTAGGACGCATATGTGTCGAGATATTCCAGTTGATTTATTAAAATGAGTCACCCGGTATATTTGGAATTTCTTCACGATTTTTATTTCTTTTATTAATACTTTTTTCTTTATTAGTTCGAAGTCTATCATTAATTTCTGCGTACAGTAATTTTACCTTATCTGTGTGGTTTGTTATGTAGTTATTTATTCATTGTTTTTCGAGATTAATATTCAAAGGAGATTCAGTTTCAATATGTCCCGATATTATTTCTGAAGGTTTTAATTTGGTTGCTGAGTGTATTGAATTATTATAAGCAAGGATAGAATACAAGACTTTTGATTGAATTGGTTCCTTTCTAAACGTATCTTGACGATTTAACAATCTAATATGTTCAATTATGGTCGAATGTATTCGTTCGACGACGCCTTTGGACTCGGGATGTTGACTACCAATGAAATGTAAATCAATTTTGTGCAATTCTACTAATTGTCTAATTATGCTGTTTTTAAATTCTAAGTGATTGTTAGCGATAATTTGGTTTGGTACCCCGTGATGCGAAAAGAATTTAATTAGTTTATTTGCCACTTCGATCGCCTGATAAGAGTTTAGTCTATATATTTGTGTGTATTTAGAGAAGGAATCTATTATAGTTAAAAATTTCACTTTCTCTAACGTGATGCTATCTATATGAATTATTTCGAACGGTTTGTTTGTCGTTGGAGTCAAATTAAATTTTAGTTTTAGAGGTTTCCTGTCATATTTACTAGACAGACAAATATCACAATCGTTGATAAATTTTTGTATAGATTTCCGCATCTCGGGCCAATAGTACACGCGCTTTAAGTGGGCTTCGGTTTCATCTATACCGCGATGGTTTGTTTTCCCTTCGTTGTAGTTTTTTATTATTTCCATGATCTCATTTTCTGTTTGTACATCTGTTAAAAATTGCGTACATTTAATAAATTGCACTTTAGAGTTTTTAAAATATGCCTGCAAAACGTTGCAAAATGATTCGTAAATATTATCCTTGAAATATAGATAATATGTAATGTTTGGGACAATATATTCTTTGACGAAATTGATTATATCATTTTTAAAATTTGATTTTGAAAATTGTACTTCTATGCGCATTTTTTTGTTATTAAATAGATTGATATTTTTTGGTTTGGA
This sequence comes from Ontholestes murinus, assembly GCA_963969525.1. NCBI lineage: Eukaryota > Metazoa > Arthropoda > Insecta > Coleoptera > Staphylinidae > Ontholestes > Ontholestes murinus. The sequence continues at coordinate 54,167 of CAXAKX010001177.1, read as the reverse complement.
GGGTGAATAATTAATAACCTCACTAATTATTATCTGATTATTACCTAAGTTGACAGCTTTGTCGGCTATGGGTATGTTAAATACAGGGTTTTCTCTACATGAATGTATGGTTGCACCATCATCATTATTTTTATCAATTTGATATTCAGATTGTGGGGGTTCGACAATTAAAGACGTTTTATCATTATCTATGAGGGATTTTTCAAAATTATCAATGTACAAATCATTATTCTCATCATTTTCACTGTTGACATTATGTATGTTTAATTGAATTCAGGAAAGAGCATCCGCGTTTTTATTAAGTATATATTTCTTATATACTATCGTATAATCGTACTCGGAGAGTTTAAGTCTCCACCGGACTAATTTCGAGTTAGGCTCTTTTACGGACATGAGCCACTGCAGGGGATTTATGATCAGTTAATATTTCAAATTTGCGGCCGAAAAGGTAGGGTCTGTAATATTTGACAGCCCAAACAATTGCAAGGAGTTCCTTTTCAATCGTTGAATATTTGGTCTCCGAGTCATGTAAAGTACGACTCGCGAAAGCAATGGGGAGATCGGAGCCTATCTTGCCTCGAGATAATACAGCGTCAATCGCGTAATTACTGGCATCTGTAGTCAAAACGAAGGGTTTAGAGAAATCCGGGTATTGCAAAAGCGGTTCATTAGTTAATAAATTTTTACACATATTGAAACAACTTTGATATTCGGGGTCGTGGATATTAATAATCGCGTCTTTTTTCAAGCATTTTGTTAAAGGTTTAGTAATACCTGCGAAATTTTTAATAAATTTACGATAGTAACCAAGGAGTCCAAGGAAACCCTTGATTTGTTTTGTTGTTTTTGGAATAGGAAAGCTCTGAATTGCGCGAATTTTTTCGGGGTTTGGTTTTACTCCCGAAGGTGTCACGATATGACCTAAATAAGCTACCTCTTTTCTAAGAAACTCCGATTTATCTAATTGTAATTTTAAATTTGATTCTCTAAGTCTTTGAAACACTTCTTTTAGGCTCTCGATATGCTTCTGCAGGCTAGTGCTAAATATTATTATGTCGTCCATATAGACGAGGCATTTTTCATTTTGTATTCTGCGTAGGATGTTATCCATAACGCGCTGAAAGGTAGTAGGGGCGTTTTTTAAGCCAAACGGCATCCGCAAAAATTCATAATGCCCGTTTTGGGTATCAAATGTCGTTTTGGGAATATCATTTTCCTCTATTTCTATTTGGTGGAACCCGGACGCTAAATCATCGTCCTAATTTATCGAGTAGATCAGTTATGTTGGGTAATGGATAACGGTCGCCTATGGTTTTGTCATTTAATGCCCTATAATCGACGACAACGCGCCATTTACGTTTGCCAGACGCGTCCAATTTTTTCGGCACTACCCAGATAGGGGACGACCACGGACTGTACGACGGTCTTATTATATTTTAGTCAAGCATTTCGTTTACTTGACGATCTACCTCGATTTTGTGTACTTCCGGGTAGCGGTACGTTTTCGCGTGAACCGGAATTTCATCGGTGGTTTTAATGCTATGCTTTATTTTGTTGGTGAAACTTAATTTGTTATTGTTAATATGAAATATATCCGCGTATTAGGAAATAAGAGAATGAATTACTTTTTTCTACTCATCGTTCATGTGCATTGACCGAATTTTAGAGTGTTAAAATTTTATTTTATTCATATTTAATGAATTGTAATTATTATGCTTATTATTTATTTTTCTGGGGTTAATGATCTCATATTCATTGAGTTCGCTAACGACAATGGGTTTTTTTGAAAGACATCTCGGTCTTGGTCAGATTTATTTACAACGCAACATAGCGCTCTATAATCTTTTAGTGCAGTAGCACATTCCTGAACCTCCACGTGTTCAAGTTTCATGTGCGGGATAATTACATTACCATTTTTAACATTTTTAATGTCTACTTCAATAATTTGCTGAGTCCGTGCAGGGATCAATGTACGCTTGATGCCTTGGGAAACAGAATTATTATTATTTCCGTATTTAATCGGAATTTCACAGTTAGGGGCAACTAATAAGTGCCGTTCAAAATCAACACAGGATTTTAATCTAGTTAAATTGTCCAGTCCGAGTAGGACATCAAAGGATGAATGGAAATCAAAAAGAAAGAATTTTAATTTATTAGCAAAATTTGATTTAAACAAATTTGTAAAAGATATTTCTGTGCTGTGATCTCCATTGGATGTACCGTGTGCGCTGGTTACATCGAAGGGATCTGTTTTAATATTTTTATTAAATAATTTATATGCTACGTTAGGGTTTACAAATGACGTGGAACTTCCGGTGTCGATCAATATTTTCAAATTGCGTTTGTTATCGATAATATGGGGTAAGGAACTATTATGATTAATTAGACCCATCGTCTAAAAATGTCGCCTAAAAAATTGTCTTGTTCTGTTTCAATATTCATTGTTATTTCTCGTTTGATTATTTGGGAACCGTTCGCGGTTGAACGTGTGGCATGTCGATATGGATATCGGTGTCGGTCTGGGAAATTCAGGCCTTGGATTTTGGAAATTATTGTTTCCGTGATTATACTGATTTTGGTTATAACCATTGTTATTATTATTACCATTAAATTTCGTACGTTTATTTTGAACATAATTTTGATTACTAGGCGGCCCGTGTTTAGGTGCATTTCTAAACGGTTGGAAAACATTCTTATTTGGGATTAAGAATAAAGAAAACACTTTTACTTTTTTATACCACTTTAAGTTTTATTTTCAGTGACTAGTTTCGACTACACGGTAATCATTATCAAACTAAGTTAGTTTGATAATGATTACCGTGTAGTCGAAACTAGTCACTGAAAATAAAACTTAAAGTGGTATAAAAAAGTAAAAGTGTTTTCTTTATTCTTAATATTGAAATGTACCACCAAGTGAACGCCGTTAAGATCCAAGAATTACATTCTTATTTGCTTTATAAGTAGCTGGTTGAAAAACAGGTCGCGGCTTTTGAATTTGTTGCGAGTTTAATTTTACAGTGCCCATTTTTTGTGAGAGTAATTCTACTTGAAAATCGTTCGTCAACATATTTAAAGCTGCGTTTGAATCAATAGGATTTTTAACACGTAAATATGAACCAATCGGATCTTTTAGACCTCTAAGTAATACTTTCAATGCGTTATTTCTAAAAAAGTTTATTAAATGGAGACGTTCGTTTAAGCCAAATATGTGTGTGGTCACATATGAAATTTGGAGGTTTAATAGTCGTTGTAACCTATTGTAAAAGTCAAAAGGCGATTCAATGATGGTTTGCTTTAAGTTGCAAATCTCGAAATTTAAACTGTAATGATCGCGTTTATCACCGTACGCGTTTAATAAGGCTGTTTTACGGTCGTTCCAATTTGTTATTACGTTAGACGAGATATTTCGCGCTGCGTCACCCTTTATCTTAGAAATTATTGTGGACATAATATAGTCATTTTGGAAATCGACCGGATCGGCTGCATTATAGAATCGATTAACTATTTTGTCACTGATTTCAAGGAATCGCGAAAGGAGTTCGGCTTCTCCGTGGAAGTCCGGAATCATGTTAAGATACTCGCTTTTTAAAGCCATGTTTACTGGATTTATAATATTATTATTATTTATTTGAGTTACGTTATTTGCTCGTGCGCGGGGGGATCGCGAACGTGAACTAGGATGAGGGGTTTGAATTGAGTCAGAGCCTAAATTTAACGGAAGCATAAAGATACCTCTAAGAAACAAGTGCACTCACCAAATCACCAGACTGTCCATCTGCTTCTTTGAGTTTGTGGATCTGCTGTTGTCTTCGCGACAGGGATGCCCTCGGAGCGATACTCTCCATGTTTGGAGACTTCCTAGGTGCGATGCTGTCGTGAAGATGATCTTCTCGTACTGGTAGCCCTCAGAGCGATGATTCTCAATTTTTGGAGAACTCCTCGGTGCTGGTAGACGGAAGACGATTTTTTCGGTACCCGATAAACTATTAATATTGACGAAGTTACGTTGACCGATATTCGTTCGGAAGTACTTCTATATATATATATATATATTAAAGTGTAACGACATCTGTCAGTGAATATGCTAAATTGATTAATAAATTTTGTGCTAACGGCGTTAAAAATTTTCCAAACAATGTACTGATATACGAGACCGGGAAAATCCGCGGACAGCTGTTTCGCCATTATTGTGGCTCTCTCAATCTCGCACATCAGTACAATTATCGAAACTTGTATTTATTGTTAATTCTTCCGCCTTAACGTTGGAATGAAACTGCGGAAGATTTACCTTATTAGCCACCTTATTAGGTCGCACACATCCAAATTGCTCTACCAAGCCATGTCACTAAGAATATGTTAGCAAGAACCACGACCAGTGAGCGTTAGAATCCCCTAAGGTGGTCTGATTAATTAATTTTCAACGCCTGACCATAGATAATTTTAATATTAAAGTGTAACATCTGTCAGTGAATATGCTAAATTGATTAATTAATTTTGTGCTAACGGCGTTAAAAATTTTCCAAACAATGTACTGATGTACGAGACCGGGAAAATCCGCGGACAGCTGTTTCGCCATTATAAATTCAGTTTAATAAGCTCTGAAGTATGCTTAATAATATGCAGTACTTAGTTTTCTTCTAGTATCAATTTGATTTTTGCCTTCCCTTACCATCTCTGAACCCTAGCGGTGCTATTAATAAAATAATATATCTTGTAAAAAAACATTGGTGCAAAAATTAACAAAGGATAACTATCTATCTATTTTAAAATTTCTGGAAGGCAGATTGAAGCACATGATCAAGAAAAATAATTTCATTGTGTGGAAAGACGTTGAATCTTGTTTGAATGGAAGAATTAGGTTTGGTAATTTAGTCAATTTAAAACTATAAGACGCCGCTACTATTTTCGAAAAAGCATACACAAGTTTTTCAATTAAAATAAAGAAAACTATTAAAACATAACTATAAATTTAACTTTATATACAAAATTTGTAATGATAAAAACAGGTGAAATAGATACAAAGAAATTCAACTAGCTTCAATTTTTATATATTTTTTAATTTCTTTTAAGACAGGGCAGAAAGACCTACGGTCAATAACCCAGACAGTGACGGACTAACACTAATCATAATATATATATGTAGTTTTGTAAATATAGTTCTGTAATAAAGATGTTGTATATATATATAGATACAAAGAGTTGACGAAAAACAGTAAAAGAAAGCGAAAGGTGTAACTAAGCCTACTTTACATAAAATTACATTTGACGATTATAAACATTACCTTTTCAACAAATGTATAATAAAAGGGGAGCAAAATATTATTAAATCAAAACACCATAATCTATTCTGCATTAAACAAAATAAAAGTATATTAAACAAATTTAACAGGTTAAAACAAAAATGTATAGGCAATTATAAAAAATGAAGCAATGACTTTAAAACTAATTTACAATATTGGTAATAGCCACTAAAACAGCGCGATACATAATAGTTACTTAATAACTCTGCCGTGGTCAATGGGTGGTATTGGCTCGTTATCGACAATTGTTGTTCACAGCTCGAGCAGGAATATAAGGTGAATTCGCCCTCGGGTCTCATTCAGGGTTCTCTCTGTACCTTCGCCTTGTTCTGTGCCAACTCGACTCCGCTCCTACTGATTTAAGTAGCGGAACCCCATTACCTCCTACTTCTACGTACCAGATAACGGTGTCCTATGCGGGATGCAAATTATGGCACCACTAAAAGTAAAGGCAGGCAGTAAACAAGCTAAAGGCTCTACGTGGCTATAATGACGATATACAATGCAAAAATTACTAATACTATTATAATATAAAGCGATTAAATAAATTAAATGAAGGCAAGCAGAAATTAAGCATGCGACAATGGACTAAGTGACGCAAAAAAAAGAAATAGAAATCTGGTTAAGATAAATTGCTGTTCGATAGAATTACAAAGTTCACACAACACAACAACCACTACGACACCACACCAGACAGCACAATTTGATAACATGGCTTGTGTGAGTATGTTTGTGTGTACGACTAGCTCAAAAAAAATAAATTAAATGTAAAATTAATTTACAAGAACAAAATACGCAAACGGTCTAACGGAATTCAATAATTGCAACTAGAATTGTACAATCGCAAATAGAGAAATCAAACTCAATTTAATTCGATTCAAAAATCGCGATAGGCCAATTAATATATTATCACGTTTACTCACCGGTACGCACACACTTCTACGACCGCTCGCCTAGACCAAAAAGAACTTCCTCCTCTCTGATTCCGCTGAAATCAACTCTGACCCGCAAAAAAAGCCGTGCTCTCTCGATATATATCTTCGCTCGAAATTTAAATTTTGGACAGGACCGTACCGAAAAATTAACAAAACGGAACGTTACACCTTTTTGAAATTCAATCACCGAGATTTTCTCCGAACATAAATCCGTTAAGATTATCCCATTAGGAGTTATAGTATTTACGCAAATCGCGGTCCTCGGGCAATTCTTCGTTTTATAAAAAACATTAATCTGTGAGGTGAGGCCTCTTACTTTACCCTCGCGTATGTTCGGTTCCTGAACGAAACATATATCTATCCTTTCATCTACGATAATTTTCGTTAGTAAATTTACCCCTGACATGCTCTTGTTCAAAATAATCTGTGCGCACTTCACCATGGAAACAGAATCACGTACCCCGTGTCCTTTGATTGTGGGTCGGTTAGTACCCATAATCGATGGTGCTGGCGTACTTTTCTTCGTACCTTCTCATTGAGGCACGGCGTCTCGATTTCGCAACGTGGTCGATTTCAACTTTGCGACCATCCTTATTCGAGTCATTATGACGCTTACACACTATACAAGACAATTTAAAGCTTTTGCATTCTTTGAACGCATGGCCGTCTTCGCCGCACTTACCACACATAAGTTCTTTGATTTTGCAGTCTGCCGATTTGTGTCCAAAAGCATGGCACTGGTAATATTGCAACAAGTCCTAGTAGTCTTCCTCAAAAATACATTCGTAATCGATTTTTAATGGGTTGTCCATCAGTAATTTTCGGAGGGATACCGGTACCTCCAGAACCATGCATTTTTGGTATTGGTTGCGACGGTTTTTAATGTGCCGGCGTAGTTCCTTCCGGTATTCCTCAATAAAAACAAACAGACTCCTTACAAAGGTATTCTGCTTAAATATATTGTCCAGAATGGAGTTATCAGTAGCACTCACATCGATTCTGAACAATTTCATCCACGGTTTTCGTTTTTAAGTCCGTCTTCTTAATTTCTTCCGTGAATTTCTTAAGGTCTTTTGTAGCCGCACAATTAACTTTTACTCAAGCACCGGTTTGCAACTTCAGTAACTTAAGATATCAGGACGGTGTCCAAGTCGGAATCCGCCAAGGAGTGGGTAACAACTCACCTGACTAGCCCTAAACATGGATGGCGCTAAAGCCTTAAGCTTATACTCGACAGTCAGCGGCATGTGCGGTGTATGACCATTTGGCCGGCCATTAAGCCTTGGTGAGTAGGAGGGTGTGTCAGAAGCCGCCGTCGGGGCAAATCTTGGTGGTAGTAGCAAATACTCTAGCGAGGCCCTGAATGCCTGACGTGGAGAAGGGTTCCGTGTGAACATCCCTTGCACTTGAGTCAGTCAATCCTAAGCCCTGGACGAAAGCCGATGTTGATGATGGTGTACCTCAACGGCGATGACATTTCATCTGACATGCGAAAGGGAATCCGGTTACTATTCTAGACAAAAAGGACAAAAAGTCCTGGAGATGGCGTCGGGAGATCGGGAAAGAGTTTTCCTTTCTGTATGAGCGTTCGGGTTCCAAGAGAACCTCTAGCAGGAAGATATGGTCCTGTCGGTTCGTACCCATATCCGCAGCAGGTCTCCAAGGTGAACAGCCTCTAGTCGATTAAATAATGCAGGTAAGGGAAGTCGGCAAATTGAATCCGTAACTTCGGGATAAGTATCTGCTGCTGGCGTGCGTTGCCGGTGTCCTCTTCGGCTGCCATACAACAGTCAGAACTAGCACGGACTTGGGAAATCGGACAGTCTAGTTAAAACAAATCATTGCGTTTGCCCAAGTGGAGGTTGACTCAAAGTGATTTCTGCCCAGTGCTCTAATGTCCACGTGAAGAAATTTAAGCAAATGCGGGTAAACGGCGGGAGTAACTAGTGCTCCGCTGACATCGTATTCATATACGAATTCTTATAAGTCCAGGACAGGTGAGTCGACGGGTTTCTTCATATCCATCGTTACACAAAGTCAAGCCTTACCGCCCCCGCACAAGACCCTTCCCCCGGACCCCCCTGGTGCAGTTACCCCTCACCCTACAATAGTACTCTCGTGAAACCTTCCCCCTCACCCCCAAACGATTTACTTCTCGCCCTACGTGTTGTTCTTCTGTGCCTCACCTTTCATAATACTCAACTCCCAACGCTCTCCTGCCCCCCGTTGCCACTTGGCGACAAACTAAAATTCTGCGCCTCCACCATTAATTTTTGATTTTTCAAAAATTACGCCCAGACGTCTTGGAGGGGTCTTGATACATTAATTACCCAAGAAACCACGCCAGGACTCCCTGTAAACCAACAGGATGAGCAAGAAAATCAGCCTAAGTGAATCTACTTGTGGTAAAGGAGGTTCTAATCAGCCTTCCCCACCAGCATTTGCCGGTCCCTCAACGGGACGGCCACAAACCTATCAACACAGACTCAGTACCGAATATAGTACCGGTACTAGAGGCCCCCCACCCAGCAGACCACCAGCTGTTTCTGGATCTAGACACCCGTGCCTCTTATGCAAGCGGGTGTTCACTTCAAAGGCCACACGCGTCCTTCACACTCATACCTGTGGTAAGGACGAGAAGACCAAATGCAGCTACTGCTTCCGGCAATTCGGCTCAGCCAATTTAGTGCATCAACATGAGTCCAGGACGCTGCCCCTCGAATATAAGAGGGCATTAGAGGTGAAACTACCAGCTCCTGATTAAATCCTCTACACCAAACTAGCCGAAATAGAGGCTAGATCGAAGAAAAAAGCTAAATTCTTCGGGGCCACGAAAGCCGCCACCGGCTTGACAAAGCATCAAATCCGGTACAGGAGGGAATCCGCAGTTTACAAAAAATATCTAGAGACCGCCAGGAAGAAAGTGGAGGAGATGCGCAAACTCTTTTTCGGCGGCCCTACATTTCCCATACAATCCGCTCCCCCAACATCCCATACACCGGCAGAACTACCTCCTCTGCCGCTTTCCGCCCCCTGAAGACCGCCTTGAGCAGCCCAGCCCAAGGACACCAATTCAGCCGTTTGTCAGGCACAGACGACCAACTCTAAGGACAAGGGCGCCGATCCAATCAATCATAGCCCACGCCATCCGGCCCTCCACCGGCTATGCATCCGCGGCCAATATGCACCAGGAACCCGGGACCAGTCCCAGGCGCCTTCTGCCTGGCTTTCCTATCTTTAGGAGACTTCTCAGTTGCGCCGCCATCACGAATTCCTCTAATAATAGTCTGTTTCTAGATTGCATCGCCACCTGCAGTGAGTGTCTGCCAGAGGAGACAAAGGTCGCCGTCAGATCTTGGCTGGTTGCTACGGACAAAGACCTCCCAGCTACTCTAGATCAACTGATCTCGTGAACATTCGGCCCTCTGACAAAGCCTAAACAATCAAAGCCCCACACTGCCGCCGGTGACCCCTTTCCGAACACTAGTCTACCGGGGAGGCGACGGCGGGCGCAGGACTTTAAAAAAGCGCAAGGTCCATATTGCAAAGATCGAGGTCTGTTGATCGAGATTATCCTGGAGGGCTCTCCGGTCACTTTTTCCTACATAACTCCACCTATGTCAGCGGTCGAGGAGTTCTATGACTCCATCTTCGAGTCACCGTCTCCGCCCGATGCCCGATAATGAGGCATACCTTGCCTCAACCATCGACTATGGGATCTCTACGTCCCTGTACCTCCGGAGGAGGTCCTGTCCGCTTGCAAGTCTTGGAAAGCCGCAGCACGAGGTCGACAGCCTCACCGTTGCCACCATTAAACATACCTGCCCACATTTTCTAGCTGGATTATTCAACATAGTATTGCTCAGGTCGATCTCTCTACCTTCTTGGAAATTGCTGCGGACTCTCCTCCATAAGGGCGGGGACCGTAAGGACCCGGCCAATTGGCAACCCATTACCATAGCATCTGCCATCTAACGCCTCTTCTATCGGCTGTTGCTAGCACGATTGACCTCAGAAGTTACGCTCAACCCATCCCAACGTGGGTCTATCAACACCGATGGGACCATAATTAATAGCACTATTGTCAATATTTATAATGCTGACCGAAAATTTGCCGGTAAGTCATACAATGTAGTGGCCTTGGACGCCTGCAAGGCCTTTGACATGGTGTCACATCACTTCATCCAGAGAGTCCTCCCTAAATTAAATATTCCCATTGGCGTTAAATATATCATGGAATCTCTGGATGGATGTTTGACTGTACTTAAATGCGGTGGTGCCATGTCGAGGGCCTTTAAGATCCAAGCAGGGCGATCCTCTTTCTCCTTTTCTGTTCTAAATCCAACGGTAAATCAAGGCCAATTAAAGTTATTTTCAAGTGTTTAAAATCTATTGAAAATTTCAAAAAAATAGTTATTAAAAATGATCGTACTCCTCTACAACTGGAAGAAGAAAACGTAATTAGAATGGAATTTAAGAAGCGTGTCGACGGTGGAGAGGCGAATCTTAAATTGAAATATATAAGAGGATCATTGAAGATAGTGACGGAAAACTAAACAGATCCCAACAGAGTTCAAGTGATATTAATATTTATTATCAGAATGTTAGAGGGCTTTTAACTAAAACTAACTTATTCTATAACAACGTTCTTGGTAGTAGTTATGATATACTTATGTTTACTGAAACCTGGCTGAGAGATGATGTTAATGATTCAGAACTAATACCAGATATGTATAATTTATATAGGTGTGATAGAATAGGCAGGAGAGGCGGAGGTGTTATGATAGCGGTTAGAAATAATCTTACTAGTTCAACGGATAACATCACATTAGGAATTAATGTAGAAATAATTATTGTGAAGGTTTTAATTAGGTCTACAGTTATTTGTTTAGTTTGCTTATATATCGCACCTTCTGAACCCATTGATACATATATTACATTATTTAATATATTGGATCGTGTCTGTAGCCAATATAATTCAATTATTATTTGCGGGGACTTTAATATTCCGAATTATCACAAACCCGTTGGAATCGATATGAATGATCGTAAATTAACCGAACTAAATAATTTAATAAATTTACATAATATTGTTCAACATAATAGTAAATTAAATGCTAATAATAGATTACTGGAACTAATTTTAACTACTAATAATATTAATTGTAATTTCTTCGATGACTTGCCTCTTTCCAAATTCGATAATCATCACCCATCTCTTAGCTTTTCTTTTGAATTTATTGTTGATAACCAGCCGAATATGGTAGCTAATACTTCTTCGCTATCATATAATTTTCGAAAAGCCAATCTTCATGACCTGTATAAAAAATATTTGATTGTGATTGGTCTGATATAATCAAAATTAATAGTGATGTTAATTTATGTAGTGATATGTTTTACAGTAAAATTTATTCTATACTTGATGACTGTGTACCGCGTCAAAAGCCTAAATGTAATAATTTTAAATATCCTTGTTGGTTCAGCAATGAAACGAAATGGCTAATAAGTAAAAAAGAGTACTACAGAAAATTACTTAAGAAAGATAAATTAACCCTTTATAAAAATAGAGTTGCTCAACTTCATCGCGACGTTAGAGCATACATAAAGAGAGATCAAGAAATCTTTATTCGAAATGCTGAATATTCAGTACGTTGCAACTCCAAGAACTTATGGAATTATGTAAATTCTAAGAAACGCCAGACGCGTATACCTGGTATTATGGTACAATCATTAATGATCCCTATGATATAGTGAACACTTTCCAAATATATTTCTCGTCTGTTTATACCCCCGCTTTAAATTTATCATATGCAAATAATGTTAACTTAAACTATAACAATAGTTTAGGAAAAATAAGTTCTATCAATGAAACGGATATATTAAAAGCTTCAAAGCGGCTTGGTAATAAATTTACATCTGACACTGATAAAATCCCTTCCTTTATTGCTCGTGACTGTACTCTGAGTTTCATCAAACGATTAATGCACATATTTAATATAATACTAAGCTCAACACGTGTAGTTTTCCATATACTGGGAGGAAAACTACACGTGTATCACCAGTGCATAAGACAGGGTGTAAAAATAATATTAAAAACTACCGTGCCATTTGCATTTTAAATAATTTTGCTAAAATCTTTGAAATTATTATGGCTGATAAAATATATAATCATGTTAAAGCCCACATCACAACAAAACAGCATGGATTTATGAAGAATCGCTCCACGCAAACAAATTTAATAAATCTTACTGAATTTACATCTTATCAGCTCGATCAACGTTTACAAGTAGATACCATCCACACAAATTTTAGCAAGGCATTTGACAAAATAAATCACAACTTATTGTTGCATAAACTTAAAATGTGGGGTTTCAGTAATAGCCTAATAACTAGTGATGGGCAAGATCGATCAAAAAAGATCGACTGCTCGATACTTGCAAGTGATCGAGCCGCTCGATCTTTCTCGATCGGCTCGATCTTTTCGATCGGATCGATCTTTTCGAGCGGCTCGATCTTTTCGATCGGATCGAGCGGCTCGATCGTTTCGATCGGATCGATCTTTTCGAGCGGCTCGATCGTTTCGATCGGATCGATCTTTTCGAGCGGCTCGATCTTTTCGATCGGATCGAGCGGCTCGATCGTTTCGATCGGATTGATCTTTTCGAGCGGCTCGATCGTTTCGATCGGATCGATCTTTCCGATCGTCTCGATCTTTCTGATCGGCTCGATCTTTTTGATCGGCTCGATCATTTCAAACCACTTGACGGCTCGATCTTTTTGGAGTGGATCGGCCTAGGAAAGATCGATAATTGAATAACACTATTTCTTTAAGTTATTCTCTTTTATGCAGCCTTTATTAGGCCATAAGAGCGAGCAACGGTTAATCTTTCACGATAATGAAAATAAATATTTGAAAATTATTCCAGATGTATCATAATTTTCATAGTTACTTATCTTAAAAGATAATCTTACTGATTCTAATTTTTAATTTAATATGATTAAAAAATACTTTTTATTATTATTAATTTAGGTACTGTCAAGTAATAAACTATTTAATAGACAACTGTTACTCGTATTTAAATTTAACAAATTAGTAATTATTTAATTTAATGAACAAAATAGTACTTCTCATCAAAGTGGTCACTTAAAAATATAACTGGACAGTAGAGGTGAGATAAATAATTACTTTTCAATAACGGTTATACTAAGAAGTAACTAGTTATTTTAAACATTATTTAATAATGGTCACTAAATAGTATTCATTTTTAATAAAGATTTATGTTGATTCATTTTATAATAGCTATTTATTTACTAAATATACTTATAATTTAACAAAAAGAAATACAGTATGTAATATTAAATGAAACACTAGTTTGGCACTTTTTTCACTTGGTTTATTTTATAGCTAAATGTACATTTCGGTCACAAAGTGACCATTTTTAATAGCAAACTGAAAATTGCTATTGAAAATGGTCACTTTGTGAAATATATAAAATAATCCAAGTGAAAAAAGTGCCAAACTAGTGTTTTATTTAATATAAATATTTTCACGTACGCATAAAACTCACCGACAGTATGTAATATGTAGAAAATAACAAATTCAATAAGTTATTTCTTCTAGTAATTAATGTAATAAAAGCCGTCTTCTTAATTCTTTCGTAATTCATTTTCGATGAGTGAGTGTAAATTGATGAATCTGTCGACGTCCACATTTTTGCGGCCTTGTCGATTTCTTTGTATTTTTAAGATGTATTTAACGTTCAGCATTATTTACTTAACTTTTTAGGATATTGATTTGAAATTATTCCAGAATAGTTACTCATCTTAAAAGTTAATTTTACAGTATCTAATTTTTAATTTAATTTAATATACATTTTTAAAACGTGTTTCATTATTCAGAAATAATTATTTTTAAGTAATGCCAATAATGGCGATAAAACGATTTAATCTAGTAAAAAATAACAGGCCACAGAATTTGTATCATATATTCGAAGGGGATGATTTTTTTTTTGATTTTCAAGGGATGGTGTTTCGGAGGGGTGATTTTTGAAAGGAGTTGTGATTTTACAGATACGTTTCACAAACTAGTTTTCTAAGGGAATGATTTTCCATGACGGATTTTTGTTTTTAATTTCCCCACCAGGGTGATTTTTGTTAGTAGTGATGATTAGAATTATTATATAATTATTGCTCTCAATCACCGTTAGTAATTTTGTAACGTTATACAACCACGAGGGTAAGGTGATTTTCCAAGAATTTTTTTCCTTCGAAAAACAGCTCCTTGTTATTTTACAAGATTTTTTAGAGGGGTTGTAATTTTTCAGATACGTTTCATGACGTAGTTTTATTTTCTTATTTTTTTTAGTGATTTTCTGATCAACTGAATTCCCTCGATCTGTTTGATCGGCTCGATCTTTCTGATCGGCTCGATCTCTTCGATCCGCTCGATCTTTTCGAGCGGCTCGATCTTTTCGATCGGATCGATCTTTTCGATCGGATCGAGCGGCTCGATCTTTTCGAGCGGCTCGATCTTTTCGATCGGATCGAGCGGCTCGATCGTTTCGATCGGATCGATCTTTTCGAGCGGCTCGATCTTTTCGATCGGATCGATCTTTTCGATCGGATCGATCTTTCCGAGCGGCTCGATCTTTTCGATCGAGCGGCTCGATACTTCAACTGATCGATCATTGATTGATCGATCCTTCAGATGATCGATCTTGCCCATCACTACTAATAACCTTAATGAAATCATATCTATCAAACAGAATACAATATGTCGAATATAATAACTATAAATCCGACATATTCTGCCCGGCAAGCGGGGTACCCCAAGGGTCAAATCTTGGACCCCTTTTATTCCTTATTTTTATTAATGATATAGTTGATAAAATACAGTGTAATATTTTAATATACGCGGATGATGTAAAAATATTTCGGTGCATTAAGAATGTAGATGATTGACAGATATTACAAAGTGACTTAAATTTGATCTACTTGTGGAGTATTAATAACATGCTTCCTCTTAATATAGTTAAGTGTAAATTTATGTCCTTTTTAGAATGGCAAGCTGTATTAAATATAATTACAGCTTAGACAACACCATATTACAGGAAGTTATAGATGTGAAAGACTTAGGTGTCATATTTGACAAAGAATTAACATTTGTGTCCCATATTCAAGCAGTAAAAACGGAAGCCATAAAAATGTTAGGATTTATTAGGCGCATTTGTGAACCATTCCGTGACATTTACACAATTAAAAAACTGTATATATCTATTAATATTGTGCAACCGTGTGGTCCCCTAATTATATAATACATAAGCAGGCTATTGAACGTGTACAGAAATTATTTGTTAAATACTTATATTATAAAACATATACAATGTATCCAGATAACACCTTGAGTTATAATGACCTATTGTGTATTTTTGAAATGAAGTCATTAGATGCAAGACGAGAAATAATTTTATTAAAGTGTTTATATCACATTATTCACGGCGGTATAGATGATTCAAATCTACTAATGCAAATAAATTTATATGTACCCAGAGTTAGAAATGCTTCCACTTTCTTAGCTAAAATAGAAGTAATACTAACGTATATTTTTACTCACCTTTACATACCATGAAGCGTTTATATAATAACTTTCAACATTCGGTTCATATCTTTCATTGTAATTTTAATAACTTTGTTGATTATATTATTAAATTATATTAGAAATTGTTTGTATCACACTTTTAGTTTTAAAACTAGGCCATGTAAATATTTTCTGTTTGTATTGATTTATTGTATTTTGAATATTAATTTTAATTTATGTATGTTCTTTCAATTCAAATTTAAATCTTATTTTTATGTTTTCCCTGTTATTAGAGATGTATATTTTCTGTTGTTGGGAAATAAATTATTATTATTATTATTATTATTATTATTAATCTGGTTATGGACGAGCTTCTCTACGAGCTGGGTTCCTCAGGCACGGGCGGTTCTTTAGGAAGCAATGGACTAGGTGCTCTGTTCTCGCTTACGCAGACGATCTTATCATCCTCGAGGACCGAGTCGCTGACGTGCCGCTCGCCTTGCGCACAGCGGCCGACTTTCTCGAACGCAGGGGGATGCGGATTAATCCCCTAAAATCACACTCCATTTCAGCTGCCGTTGTGCAGGATAAAAGCGTCCCTAGGTTCCGCCCATGCTTCTAGCTCGCTGGGAGAACCACTGATGAGAACGCCTTTCACTACCTGGGCCATCTAGTGGACCCTTTGTGGATGAGGAAACCAACATTGTACAATCTATCTAAGAGGTTGCCTGCTCTCCGTAGGGTCCTCCTGAAACCCACGCAAGGGTTCGGCCTTCTGAACTCTCACATCATCCCAAGGCTGCTACATGGTCTTCAGATCCCCTCAATTACAGCTGCCACCCTTAAGGAGGCAGACAAACTAATTCGAAAATTTATGAAGGAGGTGCTGCACCTCAATTGCCACACTGTATGCTAAGCTACGGGATGGGGGACTTGGAGTACCGCACCTCCACAGTCTCGTGCCGGCAATTTACGCCTGATGAATCAACAAGATAGGACCCATTTTGGCGCCATGGACGTATGAGCTTGAGGTATAGCATCGTTTTGGGGCAAGACTGGATAGGCTCCAATCAAGTACGAACACCAACTCCTTTGCCGCTGGGCTGACCGCTAGCCCGTTCTCCAGGGGATTGGTTAGTGTGCGAGATGATTTCTTCAGCCGCAGCTGGATCCGACGGCATCCGTCATTCTGGTCAGGTGAGGGCGGTGCAACTCAGGACCCAAAAACTGCCTACGGTGGGCATCATGTTCAACTCTGCTCAAGCACGGCAGTGTAGGGCAGGATGCCTCCGCGTCGAGTCCTTCAGTGACGTCCTTCAGGGTTGCACCCTGACGGTCGACTCTACAAGCCCGATTTAGTCATCCACCACAACGCCAGAATAGCGACGGTGTGCGATGTGCAGGTAGCATTGGAAGGTTCACGATCCCTGAGGGCTACCTGGGAAGCCAAATGGGAGGTGTATGACAACTGTCATTTCATTCAAGCCGCCAATAAATGGCCAAGCGTGTTCCTCTCGTTGACTCCCATGATCCTAGGTGCCAGGGCTATTTGGCCGGCAGCTAATAACGTAACCTCCGAGAGGCTTTCTCTTGGACGGAGTTTCAGGGAGGCCTGCACTACTGCTATTCTTCGATGGGGCCCCTCGATACATGCCAGCTTAATGAGGGATATTTGGAGCCGTTACCACCACCGTCGGCTCAACCCTAGATAACTCAACACCCGCACCGGTGCCCAAATCCAGCCATCTACTCACTCCACACCCGGTTCATGAAGAACTCATCAGAGGCCCTTCACGTCTTCAAACTCATCCGATAGCGGAAGACCATCTGTCGAAATGTTTTTCAATGTCGTAATAATTGTATCAATAGACGTGTAATTATGTACATGAACCAATAAACATTATAGTATAGCCCAATGAATCGTCATCTAATTAGTGACGCGCATGAATGGTTTAACGAGATTCCCACTGTCCCTACCCACTATCTAGCGAAACCACTGCCAAGGGAACGGGCTTGAAAAAATTAGCGGGGAAAGAAGACCCTGTTGAGTTTGACTGTAGTCTGGCACTGTAAGGAGACATGAGAAGTGTAACATAAGTGGGAGGCGGCTCTGCAGTCGAATCTGAAATACCACTAAATTCATGGTTCCTTTATTTACTCGGTTAGGCGGATTGCGTGAGCCGTCTGCTAACCGCGGGGGTTTGCACGGCGTTCTCGAGCCAAGCGTGCCCAGTGGTGTGAAGAGTCGGTCGACCTACATGGGGAGGCCTTCGTCCGATCGCCGTCATATGCTCCCGCGTTATCCGATTCGAAGACACTGCCAGGCGGGGAGTTTGACTAGGGCGGTACATCTTCCAAACGATACGCCATGCCATCGGACCCACCTACACCTACGCGTCCTAGGCTGGCTAGGATGCCCCGCGATCCGCCAATCAGCCCCAGAGTCGCGAGTCCAATCGCCACCCATTTCTCCTGTGTGTCGTGCCGCCATGACCAATTCCGTATCCGCACAGTTTCTCGACACCATAGCACCAGACGACGAGGCATTTTATGTTGTGACGCTCAATCCGTTAAAGGTTCACTCGAGGTATGGTAACCTCGATTCAAGTACTATCATTTTCACCTCGCTCAATCGAATTAATTCAACGCGACTTTCCCGCTCGTAAGACTTACCACGGCCACCAGTCTGTAGAGTAGGGTGAGTAAATAAGTTGTTAGAGAGCGCCACGAGCTTTAAAGAACAAAGCCCTGCGAGCACGGATATCAGAGGTAAAAGCTCGAAACCTAGGTGGACCAATGAGGCAAGGTGACTGAAATAACTGAATTTAATACAATCTATACGATCGACATTCCCATATAATGATCTCAACCAGGCTATTTACAAATTAACCAATTACACGAAAGATAAACTAAACTTATAAACATCTACGTAACAACAAACACTGAGGAAGTCGCATGCTAGATCAGCACTAATCTAAAATCTTTATATTAGTCAGCTAAATGAATGTATCGCGGTGGGGTATATTGTGACGTACGTTGAGTCGTTGGTAGCGCGGATTATACGTATTTGAGAGCAAAAAAAAAACAATTCCACGAAGAGTTTAAAAAAAAACACGACTGGTATGCGAATTTTACTTTAAGCATTATTTACTTATATGCTTATCTCCTATATCTCCTATAGTGATTAAATAAGAAAAATTAAAAATAAAAATTAAAGAGTTCTGTACCACGCATTTAAAAAAATAAGTGAAAACAATAAACTAATCGCGTAATAATAAATTAGTTTGATAATATTGTATGTCTTACTCGTAATAAATGACTGTATTTATTCAATACATAGTAATTTAAAAAAAAATGTTTTCTGGCTTGTTACTCCGGATCTGCAACTTCTCTCCCTCGCCTCGTTTCTTCCTGATGACGACGTCCACTGCTAACGTAGCTACTCCTCCAAAACCCAGGAACAACGATATCTCCTCAGCTTCTCTAAACTCCAATCAACTTAACCCGCAACAGGAAAATCCAGCTACACGCAAGGACAATCTCTTCGCCTACGGTGTCTTAAAGGCCAACAAACATCAATGGATAGAGCGGCCGACGAAGGTAAATTTTTCCCGCCCGGGAAAAAGAGCCAGGTAGAAAACCTGTATCGAAAACTAATTTGTAAAAACTAAAACTAAAGAAGGAATATAATACCTCTCCTGGCTCCATGTGATACCACTGAACAAAATTTGATGCACAGTAAGAAGACGAAGAATCCGCCGTCCATGGCGCTAAATTACGCGATTCTCCGAAACAGCGAACAAACTCACTACTCGTAATTATTTTACGGCGCGCTTGATAAATCAGGGAACTATCCCTAAACCAATCTTCAACAAGAAAACTTCTTTTACTGCACCACCGGAAATAAAGTACCACCGTAAAGAGGAAATGTTCCTCCACTCGTAATTATTTTACGGCGCGCTTGATAAATCAGGGAACTATCCCTAAACCAATCTTCAACAAGAAAACTTCTTTTACTGCACCACCGGAAATAAAGTACCACCGTAAAGAGGAAATGTTCCTCCACTCTTCTTAATACTCATCTGAAGTTGCACACTGCGCGAATTTTAAACTAAGATGATAAATCAAAGGATGCTATCTAACGAGGAAGGATAAACAACTAGTCACACATCGCAAGAATTACTAGTTTTGACCAAGAACATGGCATGAGAATGGGTTGTGCCGTTAACTAAGTTAATTACTATCTATCAACTGATATTACTAATATTATTCGCATTCTAGATCACAGTTGGTAGCGTTACCTTCTGACAGTTGTCGATGTTGTGTTATTTTCCGACCTCGCCAACAATAACAACCAATAGGTAAGCCGTACAATAATTTTACCCGACACAATTTGCATTTATTGATTAATTTGCGTTCCATATCCTTAATTAATTCTGTATCACACGACCCGCATGATCATGGTCAAATATAACCTCTTTTTGGAACGCCCGATCTTGAGACGAGAAATGCACCCATATTCTAGCGATATAATTTATTGTTAAACTCAACGGGAATAGGAATGAGGACTACCATCACCTCGACAATATTTTGGTTTGAGCGATTCAACGTCCAGAACAACGACGTCCCGGTGAAGAGCGATTAAAAAAAAATTTGAGTTATATGTCCGTGTAATAACCCGTAAACTCTCCAAGATAATGTGTAATATTAATTAGATTATTCTTATATTAATTTAGATGTTATTGATAAAATACTGAAAATAACCATTATCCTGATTCCCCATTTCGTTTTGTTTATCTCCTGCAACCCAAGTTACTTCCTTCCTCGATTGTTTGCCTATATTAGCGCAAATCTCATACCGAAACTACTTAAATTTGAATGACCTGCGACCAAAGATGTTCGAATTTAAAAACTATACGCAAGTCCATTTTAGGACCGTTACAATGTCTCCCCAAATAACCTGAACCATCTCTTTACGCCAATCGTTCCTGAGGAGATAAAAGGCATCTTCCCGGTGCCCTGGAAGCAGCTGCGAACAGTTATTCTTCATAGGGGTGGTGATAGAGAGGATCCGTCGAACTGGCGACCAATTTCCTTTGCCTCTTCTCCATCGCATTTTGTTGGCCTGTCTCACAAAAGCCGTACCTCTACACTCGAGCCAAAGGGGCTGCATTAACACGGATGGCACAATTATCAACAGCACTTTCGTCCATTTCTATATCTCTGGTCGCAAGGCCGCAGTTGCCAACTGTCATAGTGCTACGGAGCTTTTACCACGCATCATCTAGAATTATGTGCTGGCAGTACGCACGCGCTAAGTTGTAACCTATGACTTTATGAATTACGTACAGCTCCTGTAACAGTGGTGGATTATCGTGAGCTTACCGCTCGGCTCGACTAACTTTCGGAATCCTCAGAGAGAGATACGACCCTAGATCTTAACAGCGCCACCTACTTGTAACGAGCAGCAATGATAATCCTAGATCAAATAGGAAGTCCAAAAACCACAAATTAATAAGGCAAGGTAACATGAACCAACCCAAAAATAAGAAAAACCAAATCGGACTAACTCTAATTTAATTTAAAAACAAAATTGCTAGTAATTTATTACAAGATCAACTAGATTTAAACTTAATTTAACGGAAATAAAAATATTTGGCGTATTGTGCAAAGTAGGCAAAACAAAAAAAGTAATTGTTTCCACATAATATCTACGAATTTTATAACCCGGAAACCGAGACCAAAATAAAAATACCTGAATTAAAAATTCAAGTCAAGGAGTTTGGACGAGGGATATCAGCCTGGTACACGGATGGTGCCAAAAATACCAGAGGTACTGGAATAGGCATTTATGGGCCTAACCAAAACCACATGAGCTTCATGGCTCTGGGCACGACGCAAACGATTTTGCAAGCGGAAACGATTGCAATTGATATGTGCGCCAGAGAATGCTTGGATAGGCACCTAAATGGCGCGCATATATACATCTGCTCAGACAGCCAAGCCGCATTAAAGACTGTTCGAGCCTATAGTGACGGCTCACGGACTCATGACAGGGCATTGTGCCCTCCGATACCATTTGCGGAAAATGGGAAAAGAGGAAAGTGGAAACTGCAGATTGTGTGATTCGGCAGATGAAACTACCGAGCACATACTATGCACTTGTGTCGCGATTGCTCACAAGCGTCTTTCACACTTCGGCAGGGACCGATTATCCCCCGAAGAAGTGAGCATTATCACCCCCAAGATAGTTACCAGGTTCATGGTGGACGTGGGACTGCTTGGGAAGTGATTGGTTAAGGGTAGATCAATAGATCTGTTAGGTCGCAGTTCACGAGAGGCTAACACACCTCACTAAGACCCTACTTAACCTATAACCTATATATATATATAATAGCCGATGCCTGGTTAAGAACAAACTAAAAAAACTATAACGCATACAAACAAACAAAACTCTGCTCGTTTCGGTCTTACTATCGCCAATTGAATATTTAAATTTAACGTTATTAAAAAAATATAGTATAAATAAATTAAATATGCGGTACGTATTTTATTAATTAATTTGGTAACGGAAATGACATAAATAATTAGAGAATTATTTCAATTGTTAAATTAAATTGAATTGTTAATTGATTGTTTAAATAGTTAATCACGTGGAAACAAAAAAAATCGCTTGAAATAAATGATCTAGAGTTATAAAATTATTTAAACATTTAACCCTTAACAATAAGGTAAAATAAATCTTGTTAACTATAACACGGTTGGATATTACACCAACCTTTTTTAAGTCAAAGAAAAGCAAAACGATAAAATATAACAGATTCGTCGTTTCGAGTAAGGGATCGTGATAAGAAAAAAGAAAATTTTGCTCTACTCATCCGATAATTCCTGAGTCTTGTAGGGCGACCTTCTTGCACCACCTGCGCCTCCGGAGCAATATATTCGATCCTCCACAATCTGGAGTTACTCGGTCAACCATTCCTAGCCGGGAAAACGACGATCCAAAACGGAACAAACGGTAGCTGAACGCCAACAGAAGCAACACATGGGAAGACGTAAAAAGTCAGCGTTGAACTCAAACCAAGCTCAAAAAAGCCCTATTGAGAAATAGGTTTTAGTAATACAGCAAACTAAACGTGGCAACTCACCCCTGATGGTGTTGGAAGCTCTTTTTTGCAGATTTATTTTGCGGCAGCACGTGTTCGCCACGAGATAATTTAATCCGGCAACGCCGAAACGGAACCAACCAACATCCAAATAACGATACTAGTGAAATCCACAGGTGTAAATCTTCTCCAAAATTCGTAATTAGATCAATGGGTTTAAATACCTCAGTAGAGAATAAATTACTTTTATCTCACAATGGTGCGAATCGTTTCACCGCCAACAGACAATTCCACAAATTATTTTTGCGCGTGAGCCCGTTTAATCAAAACGGCCTCAGTATGGACTTTTAACTTAGGCCACCTAACATACGCACATTTAGTGCCGATAAATAAAAATCAGCCTGTAACAATAGGTTCGGTCCTAAGTGAGGCCGACAAACTAATCCGTTAGTTACTTAAGCAAGTGCTGCACCTTAACAACCATACCCCCGGCTACCTTCTCTACACAAAATCCGAGATGGGGGTCTCGGTGTGCCGCACTTGCGCAGTATAGTGCCCTCAGTATACTCTGATCGACTGGGCCGTTTGGCGTCGGCCATTTCTCAGGATATCGGTTGCGTAACATCTTTCTCCCGTCTTCTATTTCGCCTAGAACTTATGCGCGCCACACGCGGTCCCATGGCGTTTGCCGCCGAACTGGCCGCGAGTCCTTTCCCGAAGATCTCGCTGGTGCTGTGCAAGACAAGGCTAGCCGCTCCTGGCTCAGAAGACCACCATCCTACTGGCAGAGTAAGGATTTTATCAGGACAGTAGATTACGGACATCCAATTTACCGAGAGTAAATCACAACTTTATTTGCAAGAAGGTGGCAACCATTACCGGGCTGTTGGGCGGACTGCCGAGGAGCCGCATGTGCGCCACCTCGATAGCCAACTCTACAAGCCCGACCTGGTCTTCATCCATAGTCAATATCATGCTACAATAACAGGTGTGCAGGTGTCACAGGAGGGCTCGCGCACCTTTGCTAAGTCCTGGGAGGCGAAATGACTCGTTTGCGATCACCTACATTTTGTAGATGCCGCTGGTCGTAAATGGCCGGGGATGTGTCTTCATTTGTGCCTCGGATGATAGGAGCGAGGGCCATCTAGTCAGCCTGCAACCAACCAACGTGCGATAAATTAATGTTAGGAACTAGTTTCATCGAGAGTTGTGGACACTGTCTTGCAGTGGGTGTCCACAATTCTGCAGGCTTCATGAGGGCAATTTGGAGCTTGTCCCACCACATATATATCGTGTGCTACAAGAATAATAGAAGTGTATACAGACGGATTTTATGTTTCCACCCACTATTTACAGAAACCACTGTGAAGGGAACGGGCTTGGAAAAAATAGCGGGCAAAGAAGACCCCATCGAGTTTGACTCTAGTCTGGCAATGTAAGGAGACATGAGAGGTGTAGCATAAGTGGGGCTCAACTCTGCCGTAGTATCTGAAATACAACTACTTTCATCGTTTTTATACTTACTCAGTTAAGCGGAACGCGTGCGCCGTCTGCTTGTCGCGGCGGTTCCGAATGAAGTGAAGCATCTACCGACCTCTCGGGGGAGGCCTTTGTCTCATCGCCGTCATATGCTCCCGCGTGATCCGATTCGAGGACACTGCCAGGCGGGGAGTTTGACTGAGGCGGTACATCTGTCAAATAATAACGCAGGTGTCCTAAGGACAGCTCAGCGAGAACAGAAATCTCGCATAGATCAAAAGGGCAAAAACTTTCTTAATCCCGATGTTCAGTATGCATAGGGACAGCGAAAGCACGGCCTATCGATCCTTTTGGTTTGAGAAGTTTTCAACAAGAGGTGCCAGACAAATTACCACAGGGATAACTGGCTTCTGGCGGCCAAGCATTCATAGTGACGTCGCTTTTTGATCCTTCGATGTGGGCTTTTCTTATAATTGCGAAGCAAGCGTCAGATCGTTCACCCGGCTTTAGGGAACGTGAGCCGAGTTTAGACCGTCTCATGATGACTCATCGTTGCGATAGTAATCCTGCTCTGTACAAGAGGAACAGCAGGTTCGGATATTTGGTTCATGCACTCGTTCGATCGGACGGTGGTGCGAAGCTACCATCAATGAAATTATGCCTAAACGACTCTAAGGCCGTCCACATTTCGATGTAGGAACACGGATTTGTTTGTAGACAGCTTAGGTACCTAGCAGGGTGTTGCTTTCGGTACATTATATTAATAATAATTAATAATACTAATATACAATAATAGGTGTTATATAGTAAATAGAGTAGATGCAGATAGCGATGTAGAGAAATGTTTATCATGATGAGATTGTGGATGTTCAAAATGTATTAATTAAAATTACACCATTATAGTTATTCTGTACACATAAATAACGATGTTGCTGATGATGAGATGGCGGTAGTGTCAATTATAATGATAATAATGATATTTGTAATAATGGTATAATTATAATGATAGAATTAATAATAGAAATATTTACATAATGAATAATAATACTATTAATAATGATATAATAATAATAATAAAAATAATTAATATTGATAACGATAACATTGATAATGTTTATAAATGGACGATGGGCGTTATTCGGTATACGAATAGGCATCATATCTCTGGCCGTTATTCGGTACGTAAAGTGAATTTATTCGCGGCCGTTTTTTGGTACCCATATCCATATAGGATATATGCTAAATAAGGCAGATATATAGCATGAGTGGTGAAATTTGGATTTGCATACTCACCGATGTTTTCTTTCATTTCGAGTAAGTGAATGAACGAATATTATATTTTTATATGTTAAAAAGGTTCCGGCCGTTATTCGGTACCGATGTGTGAAAAACCTATATGTGTACACGGTGCGTGAGGCGAGATTTCATTTAACACAAAATGATGTCGAACGTTTCCCTTCGGTTTGTTTTAATCCTCACTCGCCGCTGTTTCCTATTGTTTCGAAGGATATAATATTAGACAGTAGGCCGAGTGCGACGTACCATATTTTGATTTACGCAAATAAAGTCAAGGGTTTCGCTTCGGTTCGTCTTGTTTCACACACAGATGATATTTTCAGGCCGCGCTAGGCAGAAAACAGAAAATATAATTTATCGACGTTGTTCGGTACAAATATGCATTAAATATATATAAGGGTGGTGCAGGCCATTCGGGTGAAAAGTTGAATTTTGAAACCGAATGGTGCGGTGATCAGTTTCTCACTGTATATATACATATATCGCGATGAAACGCCGCAATAAATATCCTTTTGGCTATACTAAACTGTTGTTGTTCGTTCCCCGTCATACATATTATCATCGTCTGTTGAAAATACAATCAAAGTCGTCCGGCGTGTTTAGTTTATCTTGGGGAACGCAAGGTCACGTGTCTAACAGGACTCAAACTCTGACAGGTAGATATAACCTGTCCAAATAGCACATTCGCGGGACACATTTGCCGTGCACTCATATATGGTTATGTCTATGGCCCTTATACAAGCAAAGTGTTTGTCTGGAACACTGAATTGACAAAAAGACAGTCACCAATAACGTCTGCATGCACATCTCTATCTGAGAGAAATCAGTTGCCGGTGGGGAAATTTTTTTCTTGTCTCTCACCACCATATATCCTCTGTTGAATATAAAATCGTGTACAACAACCTGTAGGAATAGCACATTTGCGGGACACATTTCGTGCATTCGTTTATGCAATCAAAAGCAATAACTCACCAAATTTCGAGCGAGAATGAAAACTTATGTTGGTTGAAATATATATCATCATAAAATCAGACGTTCAGGGGACCTGATGTTTTCTGTAGTGTGTGTAAGCCTTGGCGAGATGTGAAATTTTAAATTTCTTTTCTTAAATGCATTCCGGATATAAACCGACAGTTTTTTTCCTATTCTTGGTGTTCACTGAGGCCGTCGTATGCACACACGACCGAGCAGTATCTCCATGATTTTCTTCTCACGTATGTGTGTATGTGCCGCCGGCCGACGTATCTACGGGCGCATTATCAAACAAAAGTCGTGTGTCTGCAAATGTGAATGCACTCGCAATAACGCCGTAGCACATTCGCCGCCCCATTTCGTTTCGTTTACACAAAAATACATCGCGTCCATTGTTTTGTCTCCGCCAAAGGGGTGGGATAGGTGTTTTATGGCGCGCCCTGTATTACCAATGTGCTGACACGTTACCCGGGGCCCTTGCACGCGTAAACCGGGATTTGTGTAACGTTCATTTACAGCAGAAATACAAACCGCCATTTGTAGCATGTGCATGCGTGCGAGTGTGCGCGACTAAACACAGCTCTCTGATTAATCCTGTCAGTAGTCATATGCTTGTCTCAAAGGTTAAGCCATGCATGTCTCAGTACAAGTCAAATTAAGGTGAAACCTCGAAAGGCTCATTAAATCAACACTGAATAAAACACTTACTATGTTTTTCAGCACTATAATTAAATTATAGTGGTTAAAAATATAGTAAGTGTGTTATTCAGTGTTCATTGTGAATTACCACGTAGTAGCAGTGGCAACCATATGATGAATTAGTTTCTCACTTAACCCGTGGTGAAACATTTTTGTATTAATTTGATTGAATTAAAACACTTGGTATGATTTCACTTGTTATTTATTTTACTCCGACTAGTTTCAACTATAAGTCATTCTGAAGGAGAAATGTACAAAAGATTAACAGTTTGCCGCTATATATACAGATTAGAGGTCAGGTAATAAGGGCAGCCGAAATAGGCGAGTTCCATATTTCTTCGAAATTATTAAGCGTGGTTTTTCTAGGCCCTTAATAATTCAAGCCACCCTGATCCATTTAAAATAGAAATGAAAAAATTAGTCAAAATATGCATAGACCAAAATTATTTCGAATTCAATAACGTAATTTATAGTCAAACTGATGGTTTACCAAAGGGTTCGCCCTTGTCACCTTTTCTAACTGAAATATTTATGAACAAATTTGAACAAGATCTATTTAAACAACCCATTACTTCAAATATATTTTATTGGGCAAGGCATGTGGATGATATTTTTTGTATTTGGACAGGTACAACACGTCAATTAGATTCATTTAAACAATTTATTAACTCCATAAATAAAAATATTCAGTTTACCACAGAAACAGAATTAAATAATAGTTTAAATTTTTTGGACTTAACAATTACTAGAATAAACAAGAAATTAGATTTTAAAATTTTTAGAAAAGATAGTTTTACCGACACAATAATTCCAAATTCTTCTAACACGTATCATAGAATCAAATATAGCACATTCCATTCACTAATCCATAGATTAATTCACATTCCACTCACAGAAAATAATTTTAATAAAGAACTCAATACAATTAAAGCAATAGCAGTCAATAATGGATACAACACTACAATAATAGACAACTTAGTTAAAAAGAAAAAATGTAAACAATTACAAAAATACTCCTATGCACCGACATTTATAGACCCCAAAAAATGGCACAAATTAGAATTTGTTAAAGATCTGTCAGAAAATATAAAAAATTGTTTCAAAGGACATGAATTTAATATTATAATGCCGAATCCAATTAATCTCCAGAAATTGTTAGTGAACAACAAATCTGCACAGAAAAAACTAAACAAGTGTGGGATATATGAAATCAAGTGCGGGGATTGTGACTCTGTGTACATCGGACAGACTGGCAGAAGTTTTAGTACCAGATTGTCTGAACATAAAAAATCGATCTTATATGAAAAATATTCCAAAGGATTAGCACAGCACTGTATAGAAAACAACCATTTTATTGCGGATGAAAATTTCAGAATTTTGTATTCAGGTAATAAGGGACACGTCTTAAATCTGCGAGAGGGCCTAGAAATCCATAAAGCAATAAAGCGCGGAAAGAACACGCTTAATAATTTCGAAGAAATATGGAACTCGCCTATTTCGGCTGCCCTTATTACCTGACCTCTAATCTGTATATATAGCGGCAAACTGTTAATCTTTTGTACATTTCTCCTTGAGAATGACTTATAGTCGAAACTAGTCGGAGTAAAATAAATAACAAGTGAAATCATACCAAGTGTTTTAATTCAATCAAATTAGTGGCAACCATCATTAAATCAGTTATGGTTCCTTAGATCGTACCACTTATCCTTGGATAATGATGTTAATTCTAGAGCTGGTTGATAGATAAGGCGTTGAGATGTTGAAAATCCATATTCATTTGTATATTAAAGTTGTAAATAACTAAGATTTTCAAAATGTGTGTTTATTTTCACTACAATTGTTTCGCAAATGTATTGCTTCTTCAGGTGAATGAAAGTTTACAATAAATTTTTATTGTAAACTTTCATTCAAACGACGCGTCGTGCAAACAAACACTGTTTATCCGCGGCTAACCGAATTATTCATAATGACATGCTACACCACCCCTTTCCCAAACAAACAAAAAATATATGGTGACGGCTTTGTTGCTCTTACAATATGAATATTATTATTTAAATGATATTTATTGGTATTGTTGCTGGAGAATTCCTGTATTTAAGACTAACTCGAGGATGGGTGGTTCGATTTATTTAAAGGGCGCCAAGTAATATTTAATTTAATTGTCCATCTAGGAATTAACGCGTGGGAAAATTACTAAACCCGGTTGAAATCAAATAAATAATAACGGTTGCGTAAGATCGATGTTTATTAAATATTATAATGGTTAATATTGGTAAACATGAGATTGAATGGTAAATAATTATTAATAGCGAATATTCTGTTTAAGTGCTTCAGCAGAAATACAATATTATTAAAATTAACTGAGCTGTTATTTCGAATTAAGTAAAAAGGTTATTGAGTATGAAACACGACTTGTTTCATTCAATCAGAAAAGCATAAATTAAAAAAATAAAATTACCTCGAATTTAAGCAAAATAGCGCGCTCATTCACATTCAAAATAAAATACAACTGTAATAACACCAACAAATCCAGAACACGAATAAAAATTATTTCATTTACGTAATGCGACGCCTCCAATATCGAAAATGATATATAATAATAATAATAATAATAATAATAATTATATGAAATGTTGATTGGTTAGCGGCGTCTTGGCTCACTTTAGTTAATTTAATAAATAGAAATAATAATAAATCTGTCCTGTACTCCCGCGATGTGCTCATCAAGAATTCGCCCGGGTCCAGCGTGTGCCTCTCCGCTATCTCACCGGAAAGGATGGCGTCCCTTGGACTATGCAGCCACGGCCACGATGTTAACTGCAATCCTCTGAACGTTTGTAACTGAACCATAAATGGCCAAAAGGCTCAGGGAAACTGCCAATCATAGCCGCAAGGCGAGCAGGAATTTTCCGGCCACGAGTTAGGAAAAAGCACGAAAGAAATTAAACTACGTACATTAGATATAAGGTGGCCCCTTAGTTTAACGTATCGCTACTGCGTCGTGAAATGGATAGTTAATTTTATGCAGACTACAAAATATTGCACCAAGATGAAGCAATTAAATGTACACAGATATCTCGCACAAGTTCACGGATTAAATGCCTCTCCCGCGCGTTGAAAAATATTCCTATTTTTTGTCTTCCGATCAGAAGAAATTAAATTCCAAACAAGGATAGGTGCGATGAATATTGGGCAGCCTAACATAAATAACCAAAATGCAGAAATTGCGACGGGCACAAAATGTGAACGTCACACACCTCCTATTCGTAGTTTAAAAAAAAAATGAAAAAGTTTATTTTTTTTACAAAAATCCGATGATCATCCGAACCATGGTTTAATATCTTTAACATACCAATTACCGAAATCCCTGCAATCCAAATCTTCCAAACTATAAACAAGATTGCAAATAGTTGCCTTAATTCGACGCAGACTATACTTTGGAGCTAATTTTGATGCAAAATTCTGAACCCTGTCCGACAAAACTATATTTCGACACTAAACCTTATCCCCCTACTACTACTCCAGTAGTTTGGAGCGGCGCGACGGTGGCGGTTATAGGAACGAATATTACGTTGATATGCTTGGCCCAAACGTCTCTTGACTTCCTGAAAGAGCCCGGGAATGGTCTCTAATTCACGAACGTACTCGCCTGGGTTGGAATCTAATGCAACCTTCTCCAAGTCGCCTACCTTGGAATAATAGTGGCCATAGAACGGAATATAGCGACCAAAGTTTAAAACAGCCGGAGTAAAACCGGTTACCTCATGAACAGCAGTGTGGAGAGCGAATCCACTTTTGGGAATTTCTTTAACCCAAGTACGGTGATCGAGCTCATCTACAAAAGATCTTATAGTCGAACCGATGGTGCGATTATATCTCTCAACAAAGTTCGAGTGCCAGGAATACTTGATTCTCCAAAAACTCGACTATGGCCGGTGAAGCAGCCTGACGCGAGGGTTTCAGAAAGGGGAATTTCGTAAACCAGTCGGTCACAACAAGTAGATAAGAGAAACCGTTTGTGGATCGAGGACGTGGTCCAAGAATATCGCAAGCAATTATTTGCCACGGACATGAAATATTTTTTGGTTGACTCATGTAACCGGGACGGCCAGATGTTGGATCCTTTTGCGCGCCACATATTGTACAAGATCGGACATAATTATTCACGTCTATGCGCATTTTAGGCCAGTAATAGAGGTCTCGAAGGCGATGAAATGTTTTGTACACCCCTAGATGCCCCGAAGTGGGGTTATCATGACAAAATTTTATCACATCCTGCTTTAAGCTTTTCGGGATAACGGTCTTCCACTCAGGAAAATTGTTATTAAAACCATACTCTGAAGAAACATGCTTTTAGAGTTTACCATCGAGAATAGTCCATTCGGAGAATTATCCTCAACACAACGGATAATCCTAACATGCCAAGGGTCTGCAAGAGCACTTTCTTGCGGAATATCGAACGTGCATAAATCAACCGGTGCTCTAGACAGGGCGTCGGGCACAACATTAAGCAATCTTTTACGGTGTTCAATTTGCATGTCGTACTACTGCACCTTAACAGACCACCTGGCTAACCTACCAATAGGGTATTTGTGACGTTGTAGCCATATCCTAGAATGATGATCCGTAATGACCTTGAATCGCACTCCTTCAACGTAAGGTCTAAATTTTTCCAGGCCAAATAGCACCGCGAATACCACGAACACATGCCATTAAATCGTTATACTTGGGTAGTTGTTTCAGGTTGGGGGTGTTCTACCATAGCGGATACCTTTTCAGGATCCATTCTTAGTCGAATGCGATCAATTACAAACTCAAGGTAATTTAACGAAGGTCGACAGAACTCGCACTTCTCTAGATTGACAGTAAGGTTAGCATCTCTAAGCCGAATAAATACTTCATTCAAAATTTCAATGTGCTTATTAAAATCTGGAGTGCAAATAATTACATCGTCCAAATAAACGAAACAATACGGATCTAAATAAGGGCCAAGAATACGATCTATAAGACGCTGCTGTGTTTGGGGAGCATTATTTAGTCCAAACGACATCACCACGAACTCATAAAGTCCCTTGCCAGCGACTGCAAATGCTGTTTTTTTCGCAAGATTTTTCTTCAAAAGCAGACTTGAGATCAATACTGGATAGATACTGAGCTCCATTTAATTTATTTAAAATTTGATCTACTAAAGGCAAAGGATAGGCGTCACGTTTTGTGAGTGAATTTAATTTCCTGCCATCGAAGCAAAAACGCAAGTCACCATTGGATTTTCGAACAAAAAGTACGGGCGAACACCATGGACTGGACGACTTCTGAATTACTTCCGCAGATTCCATATTCTCATCTCTTTATGTAGCTGTTCCAACATGTACGGCGATATAGGATATTGTCTTGGTTTAATTGGACGGCTGTCTCCAGTATCTATGACATGACAAGCTTTATTTGTTCGACCGAGTTTTGTTTCTGAGCGCGACGATAGTTCCTGAAATTTATCAACAACCTCGCTCAACAATTCAAGCTGCTATTCAGATAAATCACTCTGCCCTTTAATCTGAGGCAATTTCAACTCATTTAAACTACAGCCATCAGATTCTGCATCGAATTCTTGCTTCCCAACCAAATAAGATTCGGAGCCAAAATCTAATTTTAGGCCAAACAAACGACAAAAATCTAAACCAATTATCAAAAAAACGAGCAACCGTAGGAACAACTATCACTTTCAATGACCTAATAATACCCTCAAGACAAATTGGTAAGTACACATACCCAAGAATTGGCTGACATACTCCATCTGCTGTTCAAGTTCTTTATAGAGCATGCGTGCATTTTAAGATTTTAAGGGACAGACATTCAATTACAGTAACCCCTGGGCCACCAAGAACAGAAATAGTACCCCGGAATCTAACAGACCCGTGCAGGATATATTAAAAATTGAAATTTTACCGTTAAAATGTTTAAAATGAAATGAATTTTGAATAAGTCCTTCTTGTACGACCGGAGAAGTAGCAACTCTCGAACTTCTCCTTTGTCCGTTTCCTGAGCACCTAACACAAGCTGAACGAATAATTCCAGGCGTTCCACGTCCATAACAAAATATTCGCCTACCTTCAGTACAACTAGGCGAAGCATGTCCAACTTTCTGGCAATTCCAACAAGTCACATGATTAGTTGCTGGTTCTTCTAGGGCAGATACGTTTTGCACAATTTCCGGCTTTTTGAAGGGCATAGCAACTTCCATGAATTTAATTTCCTGCCATCGACAGACAGATTTCACTCAGTTGTGTCACAGATGAAATATCTAGCAACGCCAAATGAGGACGGTAGAATTGTAACAAATTTTTCTTGATTACCTTGATTTTTATTATCGCCGAAGGAGGGATGTTTAATCTCCGGAATAAACCTTCGATGGTGGCAATGAAAATTACAACCCTTTCAGCATCCTGCTATATTCCTTAAGGGCCGATACTAAACTTCCCCAATCTTTAATTGAACTGGCGATACTGCGAAACCAAATAAAGGCAGGTCCATTTGGAACATTTCTGGAGATTTGCATTTCTCGCACTCTTTCCAGAAAATCATATAACATATTCTTGCTCCCGTCAAAAATTCAACCCCAATTTATAAACTGGTGTCGTCTTGATATCAGCGAAACTTCCAGTAGCTGTCAACAGAGTTGTAGCATGTGTGTAGCTTTGGTTTCCTAGTGGCCTTGGGTCTTCTTTTCTCAACGTCTTCTTCTAGGGCTAGGATTGTTATAAGAGTGTCTGTTTTATAATCAGTGTATGGCTGTTCATCAGGCAGTCTATCAACATGACCTTTTAAATGAAGAAATCGGCTTGATAATTTTGCGAAGGTTGTGTAACAAAGCCCATGGAACGCTAATAGCCTCGGCAAGGCTGCTTAAACTACGCTCAATATCTTCCTTTTCTTTAGCAAAATCAAAATCTACTAACTCATATTTATCAATATTTCGAGACTTGTCCTGTTGTAAACACTTTCGCAACGCTTTAAGCTTTGTGTTATCATCACAACGTGTTATTATCCCGCGCAAACGAAGTTCGTAATTAACTTCATGCATTCGTAAATGATTCGGTTCCATTTTTCTTTGATAGTAAATTAAGATTAAACTTCAGTAATTTAAAGTTATAACAACAATAAAATATTGTTAAAATCTACATAATTTAAACACTATCAACTAATAGCCAAACAATTAAAACCCAGCAAAATTAAAGGGAATTGCGATAATCATAATCGGTCGCAAACTGACCCTCACATTAAAACTGAAATTTATAATTTAATTAATAGACAAAGGTTAGCAGTTACAACAAAATGATGAAAGTTACTTACAATAAATCGAAAAAATTTAACTTTTGTAGATTGTGATAATTATTAACAAAACATTAATTTTCATCAATTAACCACTAATTTATATTAAAAATTAATAAACTGGTTCATAATAGAGAAGTGGAATAATGAGAAGGCGAATAGATGAAAAAATAAATAAATAATGAAGAATGTTCACGGAAAATTTAATGATTAGAGCTCAATCAAATACTGGATCCAACAGAAAACCTCACTTTTTCCACAATAATAGATAGGAATTATATAAAACAGTAGGCCAGATTTATCGAATACGCGATACACAGAAACTTAATTACGAAAAATAATGATAAATGATTCTCACTTAAGTAAAATTCCAAATTACAAAAGACAATATCAGAGGCCCCGCACGTTGGACGCAATTTTTATGACGCCTTTGTTGCTTTTACAATATGAATATTATTATTTAAATGATATTTATTGGTATTGTTGCTGGAGAATTCCTGGATCTAAGACTAACTCGCGTATGGGTGGTTGATTTATTTAAAGGGCGCCAAGTAATCTTTAATCTAATTGCCCATCTAGGAATTAACGCGTGGGAAAATTACTAAACCCGGTTCGAATAAAATAAATAATAACGGTTGCGTAAGATCGATGTTTATTGAATATTATAATGGGTAATAATGGAAAACATAAGATTGAATTTTTAAGTGTTACAGCAGAAATACAATACTATTTAAATTAACTGAGCTGCTATTTCAATTTAAGTAAAAAGGTTATTGAGTATGAGACGACTTGTTTTATTCGATCAGAAAAGCGGTGGCCACTCCGCGCTCTCAAAAAAATAAATAATAAAATTACCTCCAATTTAAGCAAAATAGCGCGCTCAATCACATTAAAAATGAAATACAACAGTAATAACACCAACAAATCCAGAACACGATTAAACATTAATTCGAAATCGAAAATGATATATGAAATTTTAATTGGTTAGCGACATCTTGGCTCACTTTAGTTAATGTAATAAATAGAAATTATAATAAATCTGTAATTGTGGCCTCTAATTTGTGATACATTCTTATTAATAAATGATTGTAAATACCTTTTATATATCACACACTATTATATTGGTGAAATTCCATTATACAGTGTTTTATTTATAACACACTTTTATCTTTATAGTGACTATAGTTTCGACAGATTTTCTGTCATTTTCAAACTATACTTCAAATTTTTACAAACAACTTTATAAAACAATTTTACAAACAATTTAGATGGCGTTAAATAGAGGGGTATGTATTAGGTCAGTTTGATCATTTATTACTAGAATTTCAGGGTTACGTTTAATTTTATAAATTTCAAGAGACTCGAGTAAATCCATTTTTAAGCCCTTTTCAGCGAAATGACTTATCTCGAGTACATCTGTCTCATCAAAATTGTGATTATTGTTTAGTAAATGATTAGCAAAAGTTGATTTTTCGTTTTTATTATTATATGAACTTATATGTTCTTTTAGTCTAATTTTAAAATGGTGACCAGACTGACCAATATATACTACTTTACAAGTGTTACAAGTTTTATTATTATATATAACATTAAATAATTCATTTGGAGATTTTAGCGAAACGATAATGTTGTGTTTTCCGAGGATGATTTTGATTATATTGCTAATTTTACCAAAAAATGTCAATGATTTAAATATTGTGGGGACTTTCTTATTATCAGCATATAAATATTTTTTAACTGAGTTTAGTTCTTGTTTCTAAATAAGATTATCTATAATGTTATCTTGGTAGCCGTTATTAACTGCTAGTGATTTAATTATTTTTATTTCTGAATAGTTGAATGAATGGTTAGTTGTTGAAAGTTCATTTCTAATCACTTTGGTAAATTTTCGTAAATGAAATACGATAAAACTTTCAAATATTTATTTTGCCGAAGAAATGATACAAAAATTTTTACATTTAAAACTATTTATACTATGTGCGGTGGTGAGGTCAGACCGGTGTTAGAATAAGTTCAATAATGGTGAGTTGGACCGGTCCGTTTGATCATTTAATAAATTTCCCGTTCTTTTTCTGTTATTGATTTCCATCATTTCCAGTGTATCCAGTTTTCTTCCTTTTTCTGCTATATGTAGTATTTTAAAGTAGTTGTTAAATTGGTGGTTTTCTTCTATTAATTAATAAAGTTTTATCGTATTTTTATTTCATTTTTATACCCTATGTCAGTTAGTGGGATCAATATGTCGTGATTGTGCTGGAATTAGTGTATCTGTAAATGTAGGTTTTCTGTAAATTTCAAAGTTAAACTTATTATCTATTGTTTTTGTAATTGTCAAATCTAAAAAAATTAATTTGTTGTTAACTTCTTGTTCTAAAGTAAATGTAATATATATATATATATATAAATTCTTCGAGGTTAACGGGTGAAAAAGTCCAATGTAGTGTGATAGAGTATAGGGAGCAAAGAATAAACGATGGTGGTTGTGCTCTAGTGCACTACATTGTTATATATACACAAGCTGGCGTTTCGCATAAAACATGTATGTAATGTAATTAAAATTTAAAATGTTAACAATAAAAAACAATTTAAACACTAAAACACTCAACTAACGCACTTACTATTTTTTAACTACTTTTTTTGTGGTTAAAACATAGTAAGTGTGTTAGTTAAGTGTTTATCATGAATTACCACGTAGTAAAGGTCGCCACAGTCCTTATGATTAAACACTAAAAGTTACATTTTAAAATAATGACAGTTATAAACTAAAGACAAAATGAAGGTGAGACTTATAAGTAAACAATTCTAAGTGTGTCCTACACTATGGGAGATCACGTGGCCGTAGCAAGATTTTTGAGGTTAAGTTCTTTACCATTATGATTCCTTATCGGTAAAATTGAAGAACGTCTTGAGGTAAATTAAACCGAAACATTGTAAGTAATTAAAAGTTGTGAAGGTTGGTTTCAGAAAAAGATGTTGTGTTTCTAATTATGAGTTATATTCACATATATACAGTTGCCTTTAGTTTATTTGTATGCTCGGTTACGGGTCGTGGGCAGGCGGAGCGCAACAGATTGTCGAAAGTGGATAGCGAGATGTGGAAGCGGCGGGCGACGTAGTGGAGGTCCGACTCGTTGTAGTGTCGTTCCGATGGTGTGTGTGAGGATACTCCTCGTGGTGGCGGATACTCCGTCGTAGGTGTTTTTAAGATTCTCTGGTTGCTAAGAGTGGATGTCCAGCTCGTAGGAGGCTCAGATTGAATCTGCATCCGGTATTTAAAGGGTGTTTTCTCGTGCCGTCTCCTTTCTGGCGGGGTGAGTTTCTGGTGTCTTCTCTCTCCGTTGCATTCGGGTGGAGATTGTCTCTCTTCTGCTCACAGGACCGGGCTGTTGGTAAACGCGGTTACAGTGCCGCGCGCGAGGGCCTACTTGCGCGCGGTCAGGTACCTGCGTGTCCCTTTGCTTGGGTACGGACCGTGCGGTGGAATATTAATGAGATGCGAGAGATGAAGTACAGTAATTTTAAATTTTAATTCTTGGTGTTCATCACAGACTCCCCCTCTGGCCTTTAAGACGTCTCGGCGAGGTGGCCAGCTGGTTGTTTGCGTGGTCGTCCTCTCTTCCGGATGGGATGTCTTGGGACTTCTTGAGGTATGTCTCCTTCTTGGTAGGGTCGCAAATCGGAGGCATGATAGATTCCTATTACGGTATGCGTTGGAGTGTTGGTGGACACTTCGAAGCTGGCTGGGCCGTGTCTTCGCGTGATGCGATAGGGTCCATCTTCTTTGGGTGCGAGTTTCGCAGTAAATTTCTTCTTCTGGCTGAGCAGATGGCTTTTTACCAATACAAGGTCTCCAATCTGATATTGAGGGCAAGGTCGTCTGTCCTTGTCCATATACTGTTTGCGGGTATCTTGGGCGGTGTCCTGAAGCTGACGAACTTGATCCATCGTATCTGCTAAATGTAGTAACCTTGGGGTGAGTTCGGTCACGATATTCTGGGAGGATGTTACATCTCTGAGATCGTGGGTGAGCTCGTACGGGGTGCGTAGTTCACGACCAATGGTTAAGAAAGCTGGGGATTGTCCCGTGGTTTGGCAGATTGTAGTATTCAGGGCGAAACGAGTCATGGGCATATGGGTAGGCCATGAATCGTGTTGATCCTTCACTAGGATAGCTAGTTTTGTCTTCATATCTCGATTTCTTCGTTCCACAGGGTTGGCTTCCGGGTGAAAACTGGGTATCAGGGCTTGGTAGATGTCCAAACAATGGAAGTCGTGTTGCATTACTTTGCTGACGAACTGGGTGCCGTTGTCAGAGATGCATTTCCTGGGTATTGCATATCGGAGGAAAACCTCGTTTAGCAGAGTGTTAGCACACTCTTCTGCAGTTGCTTTCTTTATAGGAAAGATTTCGGTCCATCGACTGGTAAGGGCCTCTACTATTAATATAGTGGTATATCCGTCTACGGATTCTGGCAGGGGTCCAAATAGGTCAATAGCAATTGTTTCAAATCGCTGGTTCGTGGCGGTAGTCTGTACGAGACCGGCTGGTCTCCTCTGAATTGCTTTGTAACGTTGGCATTCCGGACACTTTTTCACGTATGCTGCAACATCTGCTCTCATCTTCTTCCAGAAGAACTGTTTTTGGATTTTATTGATCGTAGCTTGAACTCCGGCATGGCAGGTGGTTGGTGCATCGTGAAAGGCGGCGAGAACTTCGGGGAGGTTTTTCCGGGGTACGCACTGCTGGGCTTCGGTGTCTTCCTCATCGGGCCTGGTGCGGT
Source organism: Ontholestes murinus (assembly GCA_963969525.1). Classification (NCBI taxonomy): domain Eukaryota; kingdom Metazoa; phylum Arthropoda; class Insecta; order Coleoptera; family Staphylinidae; genus Ontholestes; species Ontholestes murinus. The sequence continues at coordinate 14,696 of CAXAKX010001177.1, read as the reverse complement.
ATAATACTCCCTTTTCGAGAACGTATCTCTTATTTGTCCAATAAATGGTATCCTCGTTCCCTGGGTGTGTCTCTAGGATTGCAATTACTTTCTGAAGGTCTGGGTCTGTTTCTTGATCGGCTCGCAGCTCGGCGGCGGGAACAGACTCCATCAATAGGTGTATGTAGCGGATTTGTGGGCTTTCTGGCGGCGGTGGTATTCTTGAAAGGGCGTCAGCGACGACATTTCTTTTTCCACTTATGTACTGGATCTTGGCGCAGTACGGGGCGATTTGTAGTGCCCATCTCGCTAAACGGCCGGTTGGGGATTCCAAATTTAGTAACCATTTGAGCGGTTGATGATCCGTGTAAATTGTCAAGGGAGTTCCTTCAACGTATCCTCGGAATTTGTTGATGCTCCAGACGACAGCGAGTGCTTCTCTCTCGGTAGTTGAATAGTTGCGTTCGGCGGGAGTGAGTAGTCGGCTCGCGAACTCCACTGGGTGTTCGTCGGCGGTCTCCCCCTGGCTTAAAACTGCTCGAATGGCGTAATCGCTTGCGTCGGTTCTGAGGGTTAAGGGTGTGTTCTCCTTGATCTGTTGTAGAACTGGTGGTGAAGATAGAGAGCGTTGGAGGGTCCGGAACGAATTCTCCTGTTCTTCCTTCCACGTAAATTCTGTATTTTTCTTCAATAACGCTGGGGCGATTTCCGCAAAATTAAGGATAAAGCGGCGGTACCAAGCGCATGTCTGTACGAAGCTGATCACCTCTTTTTTGTTTGTGGGTTTTCTCCAGTTGATGATTATCGCTACTTTTTCTGGGTCGACCTCTATCCCTTGGGGGGTGATAAGATGACCGAGGAATGGTACCTTTAGCTGTTCTATGTTCGTCTTCTGACGGTTGATCCTTAGATTGTATTTTCTGAATGTAGAAAATATCTTTGTCAAGTCGCGAATGTGTTGTTGCATTGTCTGGGAAAGTACGATGACGTCATCTAGATAGGCGAATACCTTTATGTTGGGTAGCTCTTGACACAACCGGTCCATCATCCGTTGGAACGTTGCTGGAGCGTTCCTTAGGCCGAAGGGCATCCTAGTGAATTTGTAGGTCCCATAGCAACATACAAACGTTGTCTTTTTCCTATCCTCCTCGTGGACGGGAACTTGCCAATACCCTGATCGTAGATCTAATGTCGTGATCCACTGATTTCCTCCAGTGACTTGGAGTAAGTCGTTGATCCTGGGCATCGGGTATGTATCCGGGGTAGTGACGGTATTTAATTTACGATAATCGACGCATAGTCGAGTTTCCCCATTCTTTTCGGAACCATCACCACTGGGGCTGACCAAGGTGATGTGGTTTCTTGAATGATTCCCTGCAACTTTAGTTCCTCTATCTGTCTTTCTAATTCCTGCTTCCTTAGCAGCGACAGTTGATATGGTTTAAGTTGGATCGTGGGGTTATCTCCGGTTGGGATTCGATGTGTGATTACGTTCGTGGGTGGTCCATCGCTGTCGAACACCTCATGGTAGTCCTGTAAGATCTCCGTGATTTGAGCTCGCTCGTGGTTGTCCAGTTGACCGTAATTCTCTGGATCGCTTGAATGTATATGTCTCGGTGGTTCCGGAAATAATTCATCATCGCTTGGTTCATCTTTCGCAGGAATGGCTTGTCCGATTCTTGGGTTTTCGTAGTCAAAGTTCGTGGGTAGGTTATAAAACTGCCATGTCCCTTGGGCGGTATCTATTTTAATCCCTGCCTCTCTCAGGAAGTCCATTCCCAGGATTGCCTCTGTGGTTTGGGTTTCCGTTAGAACTCCTACTTCTTTCTTAAAACTGCTTCCCTGGATATTGATCCGGATTGTGGCTGTCTGGATTTGTTGTGCCCGGGAAATTCTGTCGGCTAAGGTAATGTATCCAGTTTTACACATGAAGTTGATCCCTCTTCGTAGGAGAGCGGCATGCATCTTCCTTGATAATAGCGATATCTGCGACCCTGTGTCCAGTATGGCTATTTCTTCTAGATCTTCGATGTATAACCGTACCTTTGGTGCGTCTGTTTTCCTTCCGGCTTGATACGTAATCATGTTTGATCGTACCGGGTTGCATTTTGGGCATTGACTTCTTACTATTCCGGGTGTATTGCAGCCAAAACACCTAATGGTATTTTCTCTTGGTTTTCTCGCCGGTGTGGGGGTGTCCTCCTTTCTTCTCCGACATTCTTCCCAAGTGTGGTTGGTTCTTCTGCAGAACGAGCATCTGGGTACTGTTTCGGGTGTTGGTGGAGGAGGTTTCTTGAACTTCGTGTTTTCCCTGAGTCCCTCTTCCACTTCTCTCACGAGGTCAATGAATATTTCGAATGATGAGATTGTTGACCTCGGGATTTTGTTTCTGATTTCGCGGTGGGTCACTGCGTATAATATGTCAAGAATGTTTTCTTCCTGGAGTGCTGGCGTGATCGCCTGAAGTGCGACTCTTCCCTTGAGGATAAACTGGTCGGTATTTGTTTCTGTTTTCTGCGGATTCTGGAAGATGTCCAAGAAAATCTTGTGTGCCGGTCTGGTTGGTGCGAAGTATTTTCGTAGTCGCTGTAACGCGTCGTTCCAAGTGTGGATTCTCGTTTCTTCGCCTTGCCACCAGATGGCTGCTTCTCCTTGTAGAATCAGTGCGAATTCTTTGATCGCTTCATCGTCGGTTATCTCTTCTTTTTGTTTAAACAGCGTAACTTGCTTTATAAAGCTTTCTACTTGTTGTGAGTCTTTCTTCCCGTCAAAATGATGTGGGCATGTTGTGAAACCGCGACTTGGGCGTTGCGTCATCGATTTGTTGAACATTTCCCAGAATTTTGCGTGGAATTCATCTTCGGTGCGTACTGAAGCTCCGGGGTTTGTTGTTTGTTGCGCCATTTTCTTTTTGTTTGCTCTCGTAATCCGTTTCTCAATGTTCTCCGTGGCCACGCGTTGGGACGCCAATGTGAAGGTTAGTTTCAGAAAAAGATGTTGTGTTTCTAATTATGAGTTATATTCACATATATACAGTTGCCTTTAGTTTATTTGTATGCTCGGTTACGGGTCGTGGGCAGGCGGAGCGCAACAGATTGTCGAACGTGGATAGCGAGATGTGGAAGCGGCGGGCGACGTGGTGGAGGTCCGACTCGTTGTAGTGTCGTTCCGATGGTGTGTGTGAGGATACTCCTCGTGGTGGCGGATACTCCGTCGTAGGTGGTGAAAATAGCGACTTGTACTCTGAATGGCGATTCGGATGTCCGAGATCGGCTTACTTTTCGTGGTGTTTTTAGGATTCTCTGGTTGCTAAGAGTGGATGTCCAGCTCGTAGGAGGCTCAGATTGAATCTGCCGTTCCCTGGCTCTGCATCCGGTATTTAAGGGGTGTTTTCTCTTTCTGGCGGGGTGAGTTTCTGGTGTCTTCTCTCTCCGTTGCATTCGGGTGGAGGTTGTCTCTCTTCTGCTCACAGGACCGGGCTGTTGGTAAACGCGGTTACAGTGCCGCGCGCGAGGGCCTACTTGCGCGCGGTCAGGTACCTGCGTGTCCCTTTGCTTGGGTACGGACCGTGCGGTGGAATATTAATGAGATGCGAGAGATGAAGTACAGTAATTTTAAATTTTAATTCTTGGTGTTCATCACAAAGTTAAAAAAGAACTGAATTAATAAAATTAACATGATGTAATAAGATTAGAGAACAATTACTGAAGGTAGACAAACACAAAATGGTCCGTCTTCCGCTAGTTGACTGTGAAGAGAGCGGTGGAATGTTCGACACATCGAAATTTCATCGTATATATATATACATCACCTTGCTTAATACATGGTGGGATGTGTACGACGACGAGACACGTAGGTGTTCGCATCTCGAATTGCCGAGATCCGTCATCTGAAATGAAGTGGCGCCACTGAGTCGTTCCGGGCACCTTGGTTGTTAAAGTTTTAAATCGCCGCTTTGTGCTTTTCAACTGTAAAATGGGGTTTAAATGTATTTCGCCTGACCTCTTATTATTATCGAACGTCGATGATTTTTTTTTACAACGTCACAATAGTATCCGGAAATTATACGCAGTGAGTATATGGGGGAAGTGGGGGCCGTCCGGTCGTGGTACCGTTCGCCCGGATACATGCAGTACACGCATACGTGGTCATCGCTGGTGAAACAACCAACCGCCCTGAGTGCTGCAGGATACATTAGCATCGATATGACCACGTTCGTCCACGGAGAAGGAAGAAGGCTACCACCTATAGAGGGTGCCAGGCCCGTAGCGATCGCCGTGGACAGCGGGAAGACTCTTCTTAGAGTTGGGTTGCTTGAGAGTGCAGTCGTAAGTGGGTGGTAAACTCCATCTAAGGCTAAATATAACCACGAGACCGATAGCAAACAAGTACCAAGAGGGGAAATTATTCGAAGATCGCTAAGTCCTCGCTCTGTGTTCGGGGTGACGAACCCGTGCACTTCTCCCTTCTTCTAGTAGGTGGTCGCGACCCGTTGGGTGCAGGCATAAGGATCGGGATCGGGAAGTCAGAATGGGTTTGCTAAGTATTTAAATAGTGGTTTTGTGACATTTTGAGTTTGCTCGTTAAGACATTGTACGTGTATATTATTGGTTTTAAATTTTTCGATTTCATAAGTCTCGAGAAGATTGTGGTATATTCCCTTATTAGTGTTATGGAGTATTTTTATGTTTTTAGTATCTGTGCAGGTATGATTATGTATAAAACGGTGTCTCCAGAAATTCGAAATATGTCTTTGCGTTAAATGCTCTTTAAATCGTGTTTTTAGCGCTCGACCTGTTTCACCAATGTATGTAGCACTGCACTGGTCACATGTAAGGGAATAAACTCCACTTTTGTCCATGGTGTTAGTTGGGTCCTTGGTATAGTTTTAATGGTATTACGACTTTTAAATATAGTGGTGATGTCGTATTTACGACAAATTTTCTTTATTTTGTCGGAAATATGGTTGTATTGAGTTATTGTTCTATAATGTTTGGTTGTGTCATCGGTATCTGGCTGATTATTAGTTTGTAAAATTTGTAAATTTTGTTTATGTTTCTTTTTTGTTATGATTTTATCGATAATGTTTGGGTTATTAGCTGCTATCTGTTTTATGATGTTGATTCCTTTAATGTAGTTTTCTTGGTTAAGCGATGTAGTTAAGGCCCTATCAATTAGTGCATGGAATGCAGCAAAGCGATTTAAGTGATGATGCGTTGAGTTACAGGGGATTATAGTATCAGTCTGAGTGGGTTTACGGTAGATTGAGTAGCATAGTAGTTTTTCGTTTTTCATAATAGTTAAATCGAAAAAAAATATTTTGTTGTCTTTTTCTGTATCTATAGTAAATTTTATTTTAGGATAGAAAGAACTAATGAATGTATGGAATTTAGAGATTAATATATGGTTATTACCTTCCCAGATACAAAACACATCATCAACGTAGCGTTTCCATATAAGTATGTTGTTATTCACGTTATAATTGTTTAATATTTTAGTTTCAAACTTTTCCATAAAGATGTCGGCTAGCAAGCAACTGAGAGATGATCCCATTGGGATGCTATCAGTCATTTGATAGTATGTATCATTAAAAAGACAAAAGTTTTGTTCCGTTATTAATTTAATTAATTTAAGTATGTTTTCTCTGTCATCAATATTTTCGATTTTATGGTTTAATATATTTATAATTATGTCGATAGTTTCATTTTCTGGTATGTTTGTAAAAAGATTTATGACATCGAATGAGATTAGTGTATAGCTATTTGGCAATTCTATTGTTTGTAATTGTTGAATTGGTTCTTGTCGATTTTGTATGGTATGTTGTGGTTTGAATTCTATATGCGCTTTAAATATGTGTGTTATTATTTGTGCAATATACTGTACCGGAGTATTATAGAAAGTAGTAATAGGTCTAATTGGTATATGTAATTTGTGCAATTTTGGTTGTGCATATAATTTAGGTGGTAAAGGGTATTAGTTGGAGCTTGTTAGTAAACTTGCTTAACGTTGGTTTTGTGAGTTTAATAATGCTTTTTATTTTGTTAATAAATTTATTAATTGGGTTAGTTTTCAAAATTTTATATTGATTTTGATTTAGAAATTCTTCTGTTTTCTTAATATATTCATCTTTATACAAAATCACAAAACCAGCGTTTTTATCAGCTGTAATTAGAATTAGATTATTCTTCTTAATATTACATTTAATGCTTCTAATGACCTTGTTATTCTTCTGCTGTATGGTTAAAATTTTTGCACTGATTTGTTTACGTCTTCTTTCTTCTGATTTAAGCAGTTCAATACATTCGCCTCGAAGATTGGATTCTTGTGGGTGTCCATGAATGGCAGCTTCAAGTTCTATTGCCAACAGTGGTAACAAATATAGCCCAAACATAAATTCGATTAATTTACCACTGTTATTAATAGAACTTACCTGCACAGATACTAAAAACATAAAAATACTCCATAACACTAATAAGGAATACACCTCAATTTTCTCGAGACTTATGAAATCGACAAATTTAAAACCAATAATATACACGTACAATGTCTTAACGAGCAAACTCAAAATGTCACAAAACCACTATTTAAATAATTAACAAACCCATTATAACTTCTCCACTTTCTATATACAATTCCTACTGACATAAACTACTTTTCCCATTTAAATTTACATATTTTATTGCTTAGGCAGGCAACCACAGGTGCATAATATCACAACGATAACTATAGTTCCACTTAATAATACAATCTATTAATTCACGATCAGCGTACAATAATTTAAATTAATCATAAATTTAAATATTTTATCAACAGACTAATGGTAAATCTTATTTATTTAACTATATACCCTAATATTTTATAATTACATGTGCATATAATTTGAACATATCTCTTTCTTTTTAAAAATAAAAAAAATTGCCACATGTTCTTACCCTGTCCCTATTATTATTTTTAACAAAGTTGTATTACATGACGTGTAAGTATTATATATATTATACATCCTAGCACGTATTTTGTATAAAATCACAATTAGTTTATAAGACATTATTAGAATAACTTTTTAACTATATTTAAATTATATTTATACTATATGTATACAATATTCTTATATCTTAAATTAATTTTTGTAGTTTATTGCTGAAGATGGTCACTGACCGAAACTAGTTCAATAAATAAAATTTGTAAAAAAATAAATACAGAATTATACTTTTATATTTATTTAAGTTCCAATTTAAGAAAAATTAAATAAACAAAATATATTTACTCGCTACTGTTTCTCCGGTTCGTCCTTCAGCGTCAGAAATTGTCGCGGTCGGTCTCGTACCAGATTTTCGCCGACCGGCCTTCTAGCGGTCCGTGTGCGACTGGCCCATCCTATCTAAAATATTCAAGTGCCCCTTGTATTGTTAGCGGTTGTGGTTGTGTTAAATAATAATCGCCCATAATAAAATAAAACTGTCACCACGGCTGGTATGGCACGCGCTGTACCCTTCGGACTACCTGATGCCGGTCAGTCCCTTTTACTAGGAATGGATGGAATGTAAATCAGTAATTTCGTTTAGAAAATATTTTATTATCACAGGCTACTTCTGTAATTTGTGCGCGCTACGTTTACGGTCGAGTTTTCGGCGGCTCGAATTTCTGCTTGTGGCGGCACTCCTTTTATCCGACTCCCATCCCCCCAACCCCTCTGCAATGAAGACGTGTTAAAAGAGTAATGAGGAGTGGTTTGTAAAAGGAAATATTCTTCTCCTCTCTCTTTTTCCTCCTTTCTTTTTTCCTTCCTTTCCTCTTTTCCTCGTTTTTTCCCTTTTCCTTTTTTCTTTTGCTCTAATTGAAAAACCTCATCGGTCGTTCAATTCACAATAATTGTTAAAATTCAATAATTAGTTAATAAAAACAAAAGATTGAATTAAAAAACACCTTCTTAAATTTTGGATACAGGAATAAAAATAAAACAATAATATTTTACTACAAAATATTTCTTTACGCTACTTAATTTACACTTTTTGGTTAATTTCTAAATGTTTAAAAATACATCCGAGGCAATCTTTTCTGGAAGTAGCAGGGCCATCAATATAATAAATAATTTGATCGATAATGTGATGGCAATTGATGCCAGAACATGTCAACGTTTTGAACGGTCATCCTTTTCAATGTGTAGTTGGTAGAAACTCAAGATCTTCATCAGTAAGACTTGCAGTACCGACATCCTTTTCGTACTTTTTTATACCTTCCCACATCTTGTTTATAATCCATTGTCCATATGTAGAACGAAATATCTAATACGCCAGACCTGTTATCATGAACAACACAAATGCAATAGCAAAATTCTACAAATTCACGGTTTATATATGTACACCTTTACATGCTAACTCCTCCTCGTCCATATCATTCGATTTGAACAATTACGTATAAATAGAGTTAATTTATATACATTGGTAAGTGCACACATACAATCACTTGATGTATGAAATGTACAATACGGTAGAGATTTTGGTATGTTTGATATGTTATCACTCAATTCAATCACTGGTTTATCATTTACTTGGTTGATATGCATTGTTTTTTCGTGACCCTTTACATATATAGTACCTATATTACGAGTCAAACTTTGCAAAATTTCTCCAATGGTACAAATCCATCACTCCATTTTAAACAGTGATGATTTCATATCAACCAATCGACAGTCATTTTATCTCTTCTATATAAAAACCTCATAGGGAGGTTTGAATATGAAGTGGCTTATGATCCTTTACTATCATAACTTGCTACTTCTTTAGATATAAAATGATTTTTTCTTACTTGAAATACTTGAATATCAATATTAACCTATTTTTTTACTTCCATTGCAAGCCACTTGCTCTTCACTTATTAGATACTGTCTTTAACGATGATCTGCACTAAACTGATTATAACATAAATGTAAGTACAGTAGTATTCTTACAATAACTCCTTAACAACTTTCGTGAGAGGAGTGTAATGATAAGCTTTATTGTGAAAAAATAGGCAATAAGCTGATGTACCAGCTGGTACAGCCTCTTTCGTATTAAATTCCACTTGGATTTCTACGGCACTTTTATGAATAGTGTCCGCTTGATATGTGCAGTCAATTCCTACTAGCGGTGCAACTGCTAAATATTCCTTAGGCGAAAACATTGGTTCACTCTCCTGTACGTAGTAAGATTGTTGAAACCTTGAATACATGTCGTATAATATGGCATACTGATTTTTGGTTTAAACAACATTGAGATTATCATCAGGGTAATGAATTCCATTTAAATATACATTTAAACACGAAAATATTTCGTAAAATCTACAACAAATGAGTCTTATTAAGACTACAAAAACAAACCACTTTTGAAACAACTACTTCTCTAGCTAATACTTCGACAGACATTGAATAATACAAAAGTAATTTGCGTGTTACAAAATAGCAAGGCTATCATTGATAGCCTTGCTATTTACTACCAAGTATCTTGTGTCAGTAAATGATTTGGAAAGTCTAAAAGACCTCAAACGCAACTCATTCCTTCCTCGTGTATCATAGTGATTGAAAGACGTGTTCTGGGTGTATTTGTTAATGTTACGTTTAATATACAATAAACATTCCAGAATGTTCATTCATGGAACAGTCAGTATATTCAACTTTTTAAAATACTCTTTGCAGTCTTGACGATACATAAGGCCTGCCACCACTCTAATTGCTCTCCGTTGCAAACGAAATATGTCACCTAAAATTGACGAATGTCCCCCAATAAGGATACCATAACAAATATGCGAGTGTACAAACGCAAAGTATGCAGAGCGAACCGTATTTATTGTTACCCATCTTTCCAAGTTTCTAAGAATAAAGATATTTTTAGATAACTTCTTAGCTAGAAGTTTTCCATGTGTCTGCCAGGTCAATCGTGAATCAATTTTTAACCCCAAAAACTTTACAGACTGGATGGTGGATGGTTTTAGTAGCTTCAAAGTTAACATCATTTCAGTTGTTTTGGTAATATTTAATTTTAATTTATTACAATTAAATCATACTTCACAGCTGCTTTGTCGGTATTTAATTTGTCCTCTGCTTGGGGAGGGAGTTCCCACGAGCAACAAGAGTGGTGTCGTCAGCATAAAGTACAGGGTATGCATTTGAGATGTTGGTAAGAAGGTCATTGATATAAATCAAAAACAAAACTGGCCCAAGGATCGAGCCTTGTGGAACACCTTGCTTAATAGGAAGCAACCTTGATTTAGCTCCGTCATAACTAACAATAACCTGCTGCCTATTTGAAAGATATGACGCAATCATTCGCACTGCATTTGGGCTAAAATTCTTAAAATAAAGTTTCCTACTTAAAATATCATGCAATCAAATGCTTTACTTAAGTCTAAGAAGTCGCAAAGTACTTCTTCATTCTCAAAAGCATCAGTGCAGAAATCAATAAAATCATTTATCGCCAAAATAGTTGATTTTCCTGAACTTAAACCAAACTGAGATGGATTCAGTAGATCATATTTTTCTAAAAATACTGTAATTTCAAAAGTGGTTTGTTCTTGTAGTCTTAATAAGACTCATTTGTTGTAGATTTTACGAAATGTTTTCGTGTTTTTTCTAATTGAAATATTATTGAAAATTTCCCAATATAAACTATTTAGCATATCAAAAAATATTAACTTACCCTCCTGTGTTATTGGTCTGATGATTTTTTTTTGCTATTATTGTTTTGTAAACTAACTTGAATGCCCATGTGAACTGATACACCCACATTAACAATTTTTAGATTATTATTTAATTTACTATTGGAAAAAATATTGTCAATACACGCTTCATATCTAGTAGCTTCGTTAGTTAAGGGAAGCAGGCCATAACTAGAAAGAATATTACATAGCTCCAAACATTTTCTATCATCAGCGTTAAAATTGACATTCAAATCTCCACAAAGGTATATTGTATGAGCGAAAGGATTAATTTTCCCCAGCATAGCTGTTAGTATACTCAGAAAACCAGTATAGCTCCCGTTAGCCTATCTATAAATACAGATAATTATAATTTTTTCGTGTTTCAAAAAAATGCCTGACATCTCACATGATTTTTCAACTGAAAGTTCGAGGAGAAAATCAAGAGGCTTAAATACTGAATTTCTTTGTACCATGATCAGAGTACCGCCATGATTTGCAACCTGTCTGCTAAAAGCGCATCTTCACCAAAGTCTTTATCGCATCTTCACCAAAGTCTTTATACTCACTTTTTGCGTATTACTATTTCCTCGAATACGGATTAGTACATTATATTTTTCATAATTATCTAAAATTTATTTCTCTATGTACTCACTAATGTTTTCTATATCGTAAATTCCCGTTAAATGAAATAAATTGTTTGTCTCGTCTACATTTGGTATTGAATTAAATTATTTAAAATTCAGTAAAGCCATCTCATATTCTTCATCTTTATTTAAATATATTGCCGGATTGAAATCAGAACTCAATTCCGAACTTTTTCCACATAACGTGAACGTATAAGCGTGCGATGTTTTCTCCATGGCTTTTGTTCTTTAAGTAAATGCAATAACTTGCTACACTTCCTTATTAATGGTTTAAAAAGAATTTCAGACTGAGTGGTCCACAATTTGTTTCATTATTTTTCTGATATTTTATGTAATTGTAAGATATTTCATTTTCACCATTACTTGATAATAAATATTTGTCGACCTCCTTAGGCGGTCGAAGATCTCCATAACCATCAAAATATTCGACAGAATTTCCACGTTTCTATAAGCTACCCAATGAGTTCCTTGACCTTCCTCATTATTTAAATTGATGATGCCGCTTTCAAGCTTTCGAATTCTTTTTGGTAATGCATTCCTCATAAATACACCTCTGAAATAAAAAGCAATGTGCCTGTGGAGCGATAGCAAGATCGGGAACCTAGTGTCCAGTTTGCAAGACGTGGTACCATTCCAGGTGCGTAAAAGGGCTCAATCGTGCTGCGATGTGTGCCTATAAGCTACCCAATGAGTTCCTTGACCTTCCTCATTATTTAAATTGATGATGCCGCTTTCAAGCTTTCGAATTCTTTTTGGTAATGCATTCCTCATAAATACACCTCTGAAATAAAAAGCAATGTGCCTGTGGAGCGATAGCAAGATCGGGAACCGAGTGTCCAGTTTGCAAGACGTGGTACCATTCCAGGTGCACAAAAGGGCTCAATCGTGCTGCGATGTGTGCCTAGTAATAGGTATGAAAAACGATTCGCCTGAATTTGAGTTCGATGAAGAAGCATATATGCATCTAAAGATCTTGTTATTCAATTAAAAATAAATAATAATTTGCTAACAGAAAAAATAAAGCGGTTATATACAGAAAATCTAAACTTACGTTTGGAGGTTAAATCCAGTGTAAACCAAACACAGGCGCCCTCAAATACCCCCAAATTAATTCCAAAAGTCCATGCTAATGTAGGCAACCGAACTTCTGCCCAAATTGAGATGCCCATAATTAATTCGCCATTGAAAATTAGTCAAACTACGGAACTAAATAATATAACTCTAATTTGGTTGATTGAGTTACTTGAAGATAATAATAACTTTGATTAAAACACTTAGAACCTTTCTTCAATATTTTATTTTTACCCAGATGCACATTTCGGACACAAAGTGTCCATTATCAATGGTTTGATACAAATAAGAAAAAACAAATTTAACACTTATATACGTACAAAAAACGGCATTTGAGAGAGGGTGTCGATAGGAGCAGGTATAAGGTTATTACTGGAAAATTAACATGATTTCGCCGAAAAGGATGGTTGTAAGTAAGTAGGTAATAGTTTGGCAGGATTATGGAGGGAATTAGGAAAATCCATGTTTATTGGTGGTTACACTAAATCTAATAAATTATTTTCGAGTGGACTCAAATCGAAATTTAACAAATTATTTTTATGTTTTTTCATTTGAATAGCCTCTAACATATTTAATTGAAAATGTGATGACTGTTTTAATAATTTAGCGTTTTCTATTATGAACTTGTGGCCTGTATCAATTGAATGGTTAGCGACTGCAGATTTATCCGGGTTATGATGTTTAATATGTGCGACATGTTCTTTAAATCTGGTTGCAATATTTCTTTGTGTTTGTCCTATGTAAATTTTGTCGCAATTCGAGCATTTAATGGAATAGATTCCAGATTTCTCCAAATTATCTATATCATTAAATGTATTGCCCAGTAGATTAGATAGTTTTGTGTTTACATAGTAAGCTGGGGTTAGATTGAATTTTTTATGTAATTTTTTAAAGTTATTTTCAAGTGTTGGGGAATAAATTAGCCTGACATATTTACTCTCTTTTTTGATTTTTGTGTCTGTTAGTGACGTTATATTTCGGAGTTTATGTTTACGTGAATGTCTATTGATCAGTTTCTGTATTGTAATTTTATTATATTTTAGGTTTCTTGCTATTGCGTGAATGAGCATAAGTTCTTTCTCTCTAATTTTGGGTAATAATGGTATGCTGAAGGCTCTATTGATCATGCTATTAAAAGCAGATAATTTATATTTCATTGGTGCAAATGCGTCGGAATGAATATAGTTAAAGGTATGCGTTTGTTTTCGGAATATTTTAAATTCTAATTTATGGTTTTTTCTTTTTATGAGAATATCAAGGAAGGGCAATGAGTTTTCATTCTCTAATTCATATGTTAAATTAATACTGTTATAAATATTATTCATAGATGATATAAAGTCGTTAATATTGAAATCTGATTCAACTATTGCAAATATGTCATCGACATATCTATACCAGATCTTTGGAAATTGGGTTTTTGATTTTTTGGCAATGTTTTCAAAATTATTTAAAAAAATGTTTGCAAGAAAGGGCGATAAGGGGTTGCCCATGGCAGTGCCATAGGTTTGTTTATAATATGAATTATTGAATTCAAAAACATTACAATCCATCACTAGTTCTGTAAGCTGTAAGTATTCGTTGATATGCTCGTTCGGAATTTTATTCTTTATTAAAATTTGTTATAGGATTGAAATGGTGTCCTTGATTGGAATACTCGGGAAAAGGGATTCGACGTCAAAGGACACAAGTTTATGATTTGTTGAAATTTTGATTTTTTCTAAATGTTTGGTTAATTCAACGGAATTTTTTACTGAATAATCGTTTTCTATGTCTAATGTTTGAAACTGAGTGACTAACCATTTAGCAATTTTATATGTGGGAGATTTGATATTCGAAACTATTGGCCGAAATTTATTACCTGGTTTGTGAATTTTTGGTAGACAATATAACTGAGGTATTTTAGGGTTTTTGACTTTTAGTTTTAAATTAAGTTTTTTATCGATTAAATGTGTTGAGGCTTTCAATGTGACATTAATTTTCTTAATATATGAATTTATTGGGTTTTTTGTTTGTGGAATATATGGTCCTAATTCTAATAAATTATTTACACTGTTGAAATAGTCTGACTTTTTTATAATTACGACACTGTTACCTTTGTCCGCCTTTAGGTAAAAACAATCCTTTTCTTTCAAATTCTTGACGATGTTGTGGTTGTCGGGAACTGCTTGCTGGTTCGACCTTTTCATTGTTTTCTCCAAGATGTCCTTAGCGGAAGCGGAATACTGTATTGTAAGATCCGGTGTTAATCTTGTTGATGCAATTATACGGAAAACGTTCACACCTTGAATTGTTAGCGTACGAACAACACCTGCACCTAAGCAAATTAACAAT
>CAXAKX010001176.1:0-19965 GCA_963969525.1 Ontholestes murinus | reverse complement strand
GTCGCAATCCCTAGACGGTGTAAGTTTATTTGTTTCACCCCTAATTATAGGTAGTTATTTAAGTATACTTAGAAATTTAACCTATAAATTTAACCTATATATTATTCCTTTGTTTTGATTATTTTCTGATGTGTATATTGTGTTGCATATATTAGCGCTTATTATAATTAATAAAAATACATATTTTTCCTAATTACCCTCTATTTCAATCTGTGCACCTTCCGAGGCCTACCTGTCGTGTTTAGTTAGTCACCCTGATCGGCCCCTGGGTGCATGGTGTCCGTGTGATTTCCTAATACGTTATTAATCTTTAATATTCTATGAGTCTTTTTAAAATATATTAGTTATCTCGTGAATTTATAAAATCAATTTATTAATAGTTTTGGAATGGCTCGTATCTGCTCTGAATGTAAAAAACAAATAGGTCCCAGGACAACTGCACTTAAATGTCACGGGCCCTGTAAACATTGGGTTCATGCTAACTGTCTATCACATTTTACAAATGATGATATTGGTTACTATCTTGGGGAGGCAAAATTAGAAAATGGAGATAAATACATGTGTGAAACATGTGCTCCTGCTGATGATGATAGTGGTATTACTGCCAAACAAGGATCCATCTCAGAAATTATCAAAGCAGTATTAAAATCAGAATTGTCTGTTATGTTTAAAAGCGAACTAAAAGTGGTTTTAAATGAAATAAGAGCGGATATTCATGATTTAAAAACTAGGATCACCAACTTGGAATCAAAAAATGCTCTTAGTGTCTCCGAAACTTGTACAAATAGAGGCGCCAGCTCTAATTTGAATGAAACAGTTCTCGAGCTTGAAGATCGACAACGACGGTCTTCAAATGTGATAGTGTTCAACCTGCCTGAAAATAGTGGTACTGCTGAAGAACGCTTAAATTCTGACAAGCAACTACTAAGGAATATCTTAGATCCGTCAGTTCCATTTGAACCAATAAAATGCTTCAGAATTGGAAAACCCAGTAATAAACCAAGGCCAATGAAACTGATTTTTAAAGATAAAAGGTCCGCTACTGATTTGCTTCGTGTTACTAATATAATGGATACTGGCAACGTTAAATTTAAGAGTGACCTAACAGCTGCCCAAAGAGAACATCTTAAATTTCTCCAATCACAATTATCTATGAGAATTAAAAACGGTGAAGACAACATAACAATTAAATATGTTCGTGGTAATCCCCAAATTGTTACGTCTGAAAAAAACTAATATATTCGTCTGGTAATTCTAAATTAAATAAGGATATGTTATCTGACCTCACACTTTATTACCAGAACGTAAGAGGTTTGAGAACTAAACTGAGAGATTTTTACTGTTCCTGTTTGTGTGAAGATTTTGACCTTATTGCACTCAGTGAAACATGGCTTCATCCGGACATCATGGACTCAGAATTATTTGATAAACGATACATTGTTTATCGTATGGATAGGTCATCGCTTAACAGCAATAAGACTATAGGCGGTGGTGTCCTGATTAGTGTTAGGAAGGATCTGCCATCGCGTCAATTAGAAACTGACAATTTAATTGAAATTATAGCTGTCGAAATTTCTGTAAATAAGAATTTTTTAATTATTTGCTGCTGCTATCTTCCTCCTAATTCAAATATTGATATTTATAACCGCCATGTCAAGACCATCGAGAATATCATGAGAAGCCACCCATCTAGTGAGATGATCATTATTGGAGACTTTAATTTACCTCATATAAAGTGGGTGTCCGATGAGGATTGCATTGGGCTTCTTCCGACTAATCTTACACTACCTTCAGAAATGGTACTCTCGGATGGATTGAGTACCCTAGGTCTAAATCAATTTAATGCTGTTAGCAATCAACTTAATGTGACGCTGGACTTGTGTTTTTCGAACTCTGATAATATTTCAGTTAGTGAGTGCGCGCCAATTATCAATTGTGATATTTATCATCCATCCTTTAGTCTGAATATACCTGTAGCTCATGTCAATGTTATTGATGAATGTAATAGTTTTAAATATGATTTTAAGCGTGCGGATTACAACAAAATTAATAATTTTCTGAGTAATTTAGATTGGTCCTTTCTTGGAATTTCTTCGGATGTGAATACTATTGTATCTATCTTTTACGACGTCATATATTTTGCGATAGACATGTATGTGCCTAAAATAACGACCAAAAGTACCTCGTTCCCTTTATGGTTCTCAAAACTTGCAATTCAACTAGTCAAACTTAAAAAAGATGCTCATAAAAGATGGAAACAGTCTCTCGAATTAAATGATTATCATGAATTTGCTAACTTAAGAACTAGATGTAAGACCGAAACTGTATTATGTTATAAGAGATATATTGATAATGTGGAATTGTCAATTCCACATAATATGAAATCTTTTTGGTCCTACGTACATAATAAAAATAAAAGTCATGGTATTCCGGTATCGATTGCATATGGCACCAAAATTGTATCAACTAGCCTATATATTGCTAATTTATTCGCTGATTATTTTTCATCAGTTTATAGACCCTCCACAATTTTGAATTTTTCATTTGAGCCTCATACTCTTATTAATTTAAATAATGTTCCAATTTCACTAGATAATATCTCCAGTGCACTGTTTTCAATGAATCCCAATAGCAGTGTTGGTCCGGATAATGTTCCACTAATATTTATACGTAATTGTCATGAAACTCTAACAAATCCTTTACATTTTATATTTTCGCTGTCGTTGAATACGGGCGTATTTCCTAACCTGTGGAAAGAATCGTATGTGATACCTATCCATAAGTCAAAGTCAAGGTCAAAGGTCGAGAACTATAGGCCAATCTCAATTTTATGCTCGATGGCGAAACTATTTGAGAAAGTTGTCTACCAGCCGTTGTTTGAAGTATTTCGCACAGTTATTGTCGATTCTCAACACGGCTTCTTTGCTACTAGATCCACTTTAACTAATTTATTCATTTACACAGATTATATACATGTAGCTCTAGAAAACAATGCTGAAGTCCATGCTATTTACACGGACTTCAGCAAAGCATTTGACTCCGTTAATCACTCTATTCTTGTTAAAAAATTGCAGTGTTATGGTCTGTGTAATCCACTATTAAGTTGGTTTTCAACATATCTATCTGAGAGAAAGCAATTTGTAAAAATTAAATCCCAACTGTCCCAATCTTACATCGCAACGTCTGGTGTTCCACAAGGGTCCAACCTGGGCCCATTATTATTTATTATTTTTATAAATGATTTGTCTCAGATACTAAAGTGCCCGCATCTCCTTTTTGCCGATGACTTAAAGCTTTTTTGTAAAGTGGACACTATTCGTGATTGTATTAGAATCCAGGATGACATTGAATCTGTACATAACTGGTGCCTTTTAAATGACATGAAGCTAAACATTGACAAGTGCTATTACATATCATTTTCGCATTGCAAAAAACCATTAAAGTTTCAATACATTCTAAACAACTCTAACCTTAAACAAGTTAACATAGTTAAAGACCTTGGCGTATTCCTGGATTGTAAACTCTCATTTAGTTCTCACATTGACTATGTAGTTAATAAGGCGAATAAGGCTCTAGGATTTATAAAGCGTATGTCGGTTGACTTAAATAATATACGCACATTTACTATTTTATACAACACTCTTGTACGATCTCACTTTGATTATTGTAGAACAATCTGGTCGCCTTCTTATGTAACACACATCAATCGGATCGAACAAGTCCAAAATAGATTTTTAAAGTTTATGTTACATAGGTTGAACTGCGTTGGAATCCATTTATCAATTGACCAAACTATGTTGTATCTAGGATTAACTTCGCTATACCGACGCGGAATGGAAATAGATATGTGCTTTCTGTACAAAATTGTTAATAATTTTATTGATTCAACTGAACTTACTTCACTCATTAAATACCATGTACCTGCGAGGTTAGTACGTAGCCAGCGATTTCTGCACAACTACTTTTGTAGGACTACATGTGGCCTAAATTGTCCTTTGTCTAGGTTAGCACGTGTCGCGAACAATATTTGTAATGAAATAGAGTTTGTAGGTATACCGTTTAGTTTATTTAAAAGGCGCCTTAAACAGATAAAGTTAAATTGAATTATTATCCATTTCTTATTTAACTTATTTATGCTAGTTACTTTCCGGTGTTTACTATTTTAATCTTTGTTTTGTATTGTATTACTCCGTATATATGTATGAAATAGTATTTATATTGTATATATGTTTTTGAATGGCATGTCCGTTAAATAAATATTATTATTATTATTATTATTATTTTATTATTTAAATCAGCATTCTGAAGTAATTACGGTCCTCTCCACCACAACTCTGAATTTATTAGTAATGACGGAATCATTCCACGTGATAATATGTCAGCGGGATTTGATTCTGATTTTACATATGACTTGCTTGCGAAAGCTCCCTAATTTGTTCTATTCTATTTGCAACAAATATTTTGAATTTATATGATGGAGTATTAAGCCAGTGTAACACAATCTGTGAATCAGTAAAGTAATGACACTGATTTATTTGAATATTTAGAGATTTTTTCACCTTTTGAATTAGTTGTGCGAGAAGCAATGCCGCACATAACTCTAATCTTGGAATAGTCTCGATTTTTACCGGGGCTACTCGCAATTTTGCACAAACTAAATTTACATCGTATTTACGAATTTCAATGATATCGCGTAAGTAAATACATGCACAGTATGCCTTCTCGCTTGCAACGCAAAACCCGATTAGCTCAAAGCTTTTTTGAGAGTTACTACTCATTAAGCATCGCGGTATTTGCAACTTTTTTAGGTGTGGCAGATAAAAATGTGGTACGTTGTTGTGCGGTTTAATTTCCCGCATATGGCCTAGTTCAATGTATTCCTTAATAAATTTTGAATAGTTATATTTTAGTGGACCCTTTGCCTTAAACCGCCCTTCAAGATGGTAAAATCTTTTTATGGCCATAAATTTTGAATGCCCAATAAGATTTGGTGACAACTTAAAAGGAAGTGATACAATAAATATATAGTCGTCCCAAAGATATTTGGCGTTTATGACCTTTTATGGTATTTAACTTTTACTATTTTTTATGACGGACCGACCGCAAACTCTCATCCCCCGCCCCCAATAGGTGGTCCTCAGCGGATTCCCCTAACGTTGTCCCAGGCCCGGTTTCGGTACTTTTTTTTAAGGGGCCGTTTTAACTCCGGGTGCTACTGCCCGCATGAAATCCATGCACCATATAATGATGGCTAATGCGGTTTCTGAATATCTTATAATTCAATAATATCAAAATAAACAAATAACAATTTTTCATAATATTTTATTTAATTATAAATATTGGACTAAAAAAGTAATCGCTGCCGTCGCAGGATTCATCGCCCACATGTATTAATATATCCGGTACCAACCTTCTCCTATACAGGTTTTCTTCACAAATTATATGTTCTACGCACTTTTTCCAGCTGGCATTGGATATATTTGCAACTTCCTTCTTAATTAATGCGATGGCACCACTGCTAAATTTCGGGGACGTATTACTTCTCCGCAGATGCTGTTTCAGCTCTCCCCATATCATCTCGATCGGATTAAAATTGCAATGATATGGGGGAAGACGAAGAACTTTAAATCCGCGTTCCTGTGCCATAATGTCGACATTATATTTTTTTGAAAATATTTTCGTTTTCATAACCTCTGGTAACTGCTTTTTTGTATATGATTCTTCAAAAAAGAGATCATTTGCATGAAGAAATTCTTGAATTTGAAGTGTTTGGTATTTTTTCTGCTTGTGTCGAATGATAGCTTGCGTTATCCATCACTATCGCACTATTTTTTGGAAGGTTTGGAAGTAATTTTTTTGATTGTACTGATTAAAAAAAATAACAGGTATTATTGCATTATTTTCAGTCTAGAATTAAATTAAACTATTTGGTTATCTAAGCCTTTGCAATGCATACATTTGTTTGAAGAAAATTATACAATACGGACCAGACCGAGAATATTTATGGGTTTGGTTTTACGATATGATGGCCCTAAACTCATCAAGTGGTAAAAGGTCATAAACGCCAAATATCTTTGGGATGACTATACCCTCTTCTGTTCGCGTTACTTGTTTTCCACTTGTGACCATGAATATATTGGTTCCGAATGAACCGTTTCTAATTCCCAGAATTTGCTTAGGTTCATCGTTGTGGAATGGCAAACACTTGTGTAATTTTTAGGGGCGTTGGGTATATTACCGCCAATAATCCACCCCAAATGGGTATTTGTGAGAATTACTCCTGGTATCCCCGCTGATTTACGGTCTGCACAAAGAAGATCCCAAGAAACATCGATCCCTAATAAACCGAATTTCGGATGAGCTAAGTTGCACCGTTTTGGAATTTTATATAAATAAACTTTTGTCTATGTCCTCACTGGGGTGCATTCCCGAGACATTATTTACAATATAAAATTCGCACGTGTTTTTATAATTATTAAATCTAGACTGAAAGGTTAACGTCATTTTATGCGTGGTATTAGTGGTCGCACCGTTAATGCTATTAATCGTAAAAAAAATATATTTCTTTTTTAACCCAACGCGGTTTGCAAATTTTTCTGTAATAAAGCTGGAGTCGCTACAGGAATCTAATAAAAATCTACCTTCAATCATTTCATTGTTTTTATCAACTACTTTAACGACGGCTGTTGTTATTAGCTTTGCCCTGCGCGTTGCTATATTAGCAGTTAAATGATTATTATTTGTTGATGTGGTACCCGCATTATTATTTTTGTGCAAGAGCGTATTTTGTTTTAAATTGCATATTTTACATGGGTTTACAAAACATTTTTGTATTGTGTGGTTTGCAATTTTTAGACAGTTGGTACATAACCCTTTTGATTTTACAAACTCGAACCTTTTCCCGATATCTACCTCTTTAAATTTAAGGCAACCTTGTAACGAGTGTGTTCCATTACAAAACTTGCAATGTTTCTTATAGTTTATGGTACCATGTGGATTATTTTGAATTGAATTATTAATTAAATCCAACGAATCGCACTTGTTTTGAACAACTATATAAATGTCTTTAATTTTAGAATATTCATTTTAATTTACCGTTCGTTCAAATTCAAAGTATGTTTTTTGATCAATTTTTACTTTCCCTATATACGAAGTATATATAGGGGAAGTATTGTGATCGTGATTTTTTTTTCTTCGAATAGATCCGCTTCTGTGCGTTTTAATGTTTTTAATGCCCTTATGTGCTTGTTCACGGTAGTTGTAATTTCTTTTAATTTGTGCGAGTTTTCTGTTTCTGTGCTTTGACAATTAAAAATAGCACTTATGTGCTTATGCGCAATTTTTCTACTATTATCGTAGTTTTCTACTAAAATTACCCACGCCGCATCATAATTCGCGTCACTAATGTCGAACTTATTCATTCTGCAGGTTCGCCTTTTAAGCAAGAAATAAGGTAATGGAATTTTTGTATATTTCTCATTTCCGTATTTTCATGAATTAAGGAGTATTTAATTCATAAATATCTGTTTGAATATTTATAAAGTCATCGAGGACGTTTTTAATTACATCGGTTTTAGTTTTTAATAAATGAATTGACGAATTTTTAGCCTCAACACTATTAATAAAAGTTTCAAAACGCGTTAGCTTTTCTTTCAGAATGCCACGCTGTTTAATTAATGCCTTAAGATCAGCCATTTTTAACTATTAGGAAATATTAGGAAAATGGGTAAACCGACCTTTTAATATCCTGGTGAATTTTACACCTGCGGATATGGCTGCCCTTTCTTCGTAAAAAGTCGGAATCGCTTGTTTGTGTTCGAAAATTCGAAGGATGCCGAATCACTTCGTTGTGCTCGAATGTTTGATTAATGCCGAATCACTTGTTGTGCTCGAATGTCTGATGAATGCCGAATCACTTGGTTGTGCTCGAATGTCTTTTTGTAGCCTTCTACGAAATGCCGAATCACTTGTTTGTGCTCGAATTACATAAGATTCTAGTCGGTGGTTTTCTTGAAACCAGACGGGGTATTTCGCGAATTATTCACTATGTCACTGTACACATCCGGTTCGAAGGATCATGGAAAAGACTTGGTGGCCGGTTGGCTGATTAAAAAAATTGGAGCGTGTTGTCAGTATTTACTTCGATATGTTCATTAATACAATCTTATGCGGACGAAGGCTAATCTCTTTTCTCGTGCGGTACCTGCCGTTCTCAAAGGGGTGTACCCTACTACCCCACTTAGAGGGTGGGCGTTATCCACTCCGCGTGGTTTGTAAATTATATTCACAACGTTTCGATGGTCTCTCTGCCATCTTTTTCAAGTGCTTACTCTTGTTTGGTCAAGGTAATACTAGTCTGCTGTCTGGTTAGAGGATTATTTATATATGTAGCCCCTCCCCTCCACCTGCGTTCCTTCTTGTTTGGCTGCGCGTCATTGGCCGGTTTGTAGTTGTTTGTGCGCGTGCTTGTTGTGAATATATATTTGTGGTGTCTGTGTTAGTACTTGTCCGGTGATTTTCCGTTCGAAGAACCGGTTTCCACGTAATCGGCAGGCGTTGTGAGTCATCTCTTCGGTTCATTGACTTTGGTCGTATCTCGATCTCAATTTCCCAATTGTTATTGTAAAGGCTGTTGTTATTTTGTGTTTTTTCAGAATTCGTGCAATTTTATCGGTTGTGCCTCTTATGTATGGAAGCGAGGCTCTTGCCAGGGGTTGTTCCTCTTTTTTATTGCGTGTTCTGCTTCTCATAACTTTATTAATGTGTTGTGAAGTAAAATCGTTTTGGATTAGCGCCTCTTTTACTGTTTGTATTTCTGGCATTTTATTTGTTGGATCAGCCAGACGTTCTGATCGCATAATAAGTGTCTTGATTACTGATTGAAGAATCTGTATGTAGGTATCGGTTTGTGTGTTTTTTTTTTCCTGTATACAGTATGGCCTATTGTTAAATCTGGTTTCGTGATTATCAGTGTATCTAGGAAGGGAATCTGATTATTTTCCTCTACCTCCATAGTAAATTTAATTTTTGGATGTAAACTATTCAGGTGTTATAGGAATGTATTGAGTGGTTCTTTTCCGTGTCGCCAAATTAGATCGAGATACAACCAAGGTCAATGAACCGATGACTTACAACGCCTGCCGATTACGTGGAAAACCACAAATTCATATACACAACACGCACGCGCACAAACAACTACAAACCGGCCAATGACGCGAAGGAACGCAGAACGCAGGTGGAGGGGAGGGGCTACATATATAAATAATTCTCTAACCAGACAGCAGACCAGTATTACATTGACCAAACAAGAGTACCATCGAGACGTTGTGAATATAATTTACAAACCAAATGGAGTATAACCCGAAAACCAGCTATAACATACCTTACCCGCGAAAACATATGTACATATATATATATATATATATATATATATATATATATATATATATATATATATATATATATAGAATTAATTAATTAATTTTTGTGCTAATGGCGTTGAAAATTTTCCAACATGTACTGATGTACGAGATCGGGAAAATCCGCGGACAGCTGTTTCGCCATTATTGTGGCTCGTCAGCACGGCGTATCTCTCAATCTCGCACATCAGTACAATTTATGGAACTTATATTTATTGATTTATTGTTAATTCTTGGATTGAAACTGCGGAAGATTTACCTTATTAGCCACTTTATTAGGTCGCACACATCCAAATTGCTCTACCAAGTCATGTCACTAAGAATATGTTAGCAAGAACCACGACGAGTGAGCGTTAGAATCTCCCAAGGTGGTCTGATTAATTAATTTTCAACGCCTGACCATAGATAATATTTGATATATTAACGTGTATTGACATCTGTCGATGAATATGCTGAATTAATTAATTAATTTTTGTGCTAATAATTAATTTAGCATATTCATCGACAGATGTCAATACTCGTTAATATATCATATATATATATATATATATATATATATATTAGCAATTGGCAAAAAAAAGTCAAAATGTTCAATTTTTATTTTTTTTTTCTCAAGAATTTTATGAAAAATATGTTCGAATAAAACTTGTTTAGTTTCTTATTCCCTTTAACTTTTGTTTGAACCGTTTTGTATTTGTGTTTTTCATATTTAGAAACACCCACTTCCGGTTTATAAATGCTTATCAAAAGCTTTTCAGTTCCAGTTTTAAACGATAAAACCTTAAGTTTAAAGTTTCATCTCAATCGGATCATTCGTTTTTGAGATACAGCGCCCACCGAGATAGACAGACAGAGGCGTTTTTTGTTTTTTCCCGATATTTTTTTTTAAATTAAAAATATTACAAAACTTTTCAAACAAAAGTTAAAGGGAATGAAAAAATGAACAAATTTTGATAAAATATATTTTTCATAAAATTCTTAACTTTAAAAAATTTTGATATATTATGCCAATTGCTAATAAACTATTGGAGTTACATGAAATTTATACAACAAATAATTGTAGAGAAATTAAAACTGAACAAATTATTAAGAATAGTTTTTTGCGTAAACGAGTAAAATATAGGGAAAGTACTATGATGGCCACATCTCCATTTTTGTAATGAACTCTGGGACCACAAAACGCATATTTCCGCAATTTAAAAAAAAAAAAAACACGATTACAATAGTTCCCCTATATGTACTTCGCATATAGGGAAAGTAAAAGCTTCATTATACAAATAAATAGACTAAAATTAAAAGACATTCCAATTTATTTACAAATACTAATTTACTTCAAGAGTACAATTCGGTTAAATGAAGTGAACGAACCATCATATTATATTTAACAATTTTAATTTATGTAGTCATTTACATTTACAAATATTTAATAAAAAAAAGTGAACATTGCTTCAAGATACATCCATCCATCTCCACGGGTATGCCGAATCAAGTAACAAATTTTTTACTTTTTATTTTTTTATATGCCCAAACTTAAAAACAGCTGGTTTCCATAAATTGAAATATGCTGATTAAAAATATGTACTTACTTTTCTGGGTTACTCTCAATTTTTTAGGGAAAAGTCGACTTAATGCTAAATCTCCTAAAAATCGTAATGAAATCTCTTTCGCTGGTCGCTAACGTCACCCAAATTAGGTGTAAAGATCTAAATGAGAATGTAAAAAGTGAATTTTGAGAGACATGTTACCCCTAGAAAATAACTAGTGTACTTTCCTTAACTAATTTTCGAGTAGGGTGTTGTCAAAATATTACTAAAGAATATTCATGAATATTCAAACGCGCTCCGTAATAGTAAAAATATTATTTATATATATATATATATAAATATTTTATTTTTATTTTTTCTTTATAAATTTTGTTTTATACATTTCCTAAGAGAAGTATTAAATTGGAATAAAACAACACAGTTGGGAGGGTTTCACATTTGTTGTTGAACACTGCAACATGTTTCGCCACACAGTGGATTCATCAGGCAGATGAATAATTATTCATCTATTTCAATTTGTTATGGAGTTTTATCATGTATCAGCCTCGTCAATTCAATATAGAAGTATTAAAATTATTTTTTGAACAATGTACCTAAAAGTCAAGCGATTTCGAACGTATATGTAATTATTTGTATTAAATTATTTAAACATTAGCTGATGAGCAAATTTCAAATATGTTTTCATGATAAGAGTACTATAAGAGATAATAATCAGTAAATATTTCATCTTGGCAAAAATCGTTTTGAACAGTGTTATTAATTATCAATAGTTTTATTCATAATATATTTAAATTGTAACTTGTGGTTTTATACGCCCACGTAATTATTAGGCTTAGTATTTAGTAACATATTTATTACCAAACGTTTTCGGTTAGGCCGAACCATACAAGATATCAAACATTACTAAAACGCAAAAAGAAAAACTTTAAAGATAACTAATCTTTCTTGGCCTATTTGTAAAATTGTAATTGTACTTTTGTAATAAATAATGGGCATAATAATTGAAATGGTGTAAAATATAATCATGAATACAAATTTCATTAAAATAGAATAAAACATTTAATTGTGATTAACAAAAGAAATAATATTTTCCAGCCGAAACCTAAACTTTTGGATATAGATAAGTTGTATTAAATAATTAAATTATAATTCCAAGAATTTCTCCATTCTTGTTAATTAATTAATTGATTAATTAATTAATTTATTTACTTATCTTTAGCACACTTGCTTAAAAATTATACTTTAAAACAAATTATTTAAAAAAATATACATAAAATTTTGGTCGAAAGTAGCACGGGCGGAGTTCATAATTAAATATATTCTTCCACTTAAAAACAATGATGTTACGGTAGCAATAATCCTCCTCGACATCTAGAATATTTCATATCTGTATCTCTTTCTTCTTGTATCACCTTTTTGGGGATTTTGTTTTTGTGTTAATGTCGGCATGAACTTTGAAGACAAATTCTGGCTTAACCGTAAATTTTTCGTTATAAATAAGTTGTGTTAAATCATAATAAATTGACCCCAGGAATCTATGGTCCAGTCATTTCCCCACATTAACGGGACACCCTGTATATATATTATAAATTTATCATGCCGACATTAAAATAAAACAAAAAATCCCGAAAAAGTTGATACAAGAAGATGTATTTTATTTACAGGTATATACCATATATTAGAAGTTTTTCTAGTAGCTAAAATAAAAGAGATTATGTTATATTTTATTTTTAATATTATTATTATAACCAGCTATTTTCTGTCTTGGGCCTTGAAAATATATCAGAACCTACTTATATTTAATTTAACATATCTAAAAGATAATAAAATGAATTATTGAAGTGGATATTGGGTATAAATACTATCGTATCAGAGACTAATATTCAGTAAAATTATTTTAAAATGAAGTTCACTTTGGTAATTATTCTCTCGCTTTTTGCTCTGCAAGAGGTAAGTAAATATATAAATAAATAGACATTATATAAGTAACATTTTAATAAATTTGCTTGATAGGTCTTGTCATTACCTGAAGAAAATCTTACAAACAAAAATGCGAGAGGTATAGTACAAGATATAGTTAACAGTCTTATGAATTTAATACGCAACACACTAAGTGGCATTCTTAATACAGTTAATTTAGCTATTGATGAAATTAAAAATTTAATGCTTAACGCCATTGAATTCGTAAGTAATGGAATCGACAAAATGTTAGATGCTATTAATGAATTTGAAAAGAAAGCCTTAGACCTTGGTGTTGATATTACAATTTGTGTTATTGACCAAAAGAAAATGATTGCTGAAATGAAGGAGAATACCATAGATAACCTTAAAAATACCGCTAACAATCTAATTGATGGAATTAATGAAGTGAAAAATGATGCGATAGATACAATTAATGGATACCTAAATGTTGTACAAGACTTACTAATTGACTTAAAGAACTGTGGAATTAGGCCCATCTGTATTGCCCAAGTTACAGCGACCGCAACTGCGACATCTATTAAATTAACAGCGGAGTTGCCTGCATTAGCATTAAAGATAACTAAAACTATCGCCCAAACAACAGCTACAGCGGCAACCGATATGGCTAAAATTACAACTGATTTTACGTCATGGTCTATTACAGTCATGGCTGAAGTTAAGTCATGCGTTGATGATAAAATGACTCAATATTAGATACTAAATCTTAATTATTTTATAAATCTGTTTCAAATATATATTTAAATATTATATAGTATATATATATATATATATATATTAAATACAATAAAATCGATATGTTTTAAATATCTCTTACTTCCCTTTTCATATCTATATATATATGTCATAGGTGAATTAGAAAAACAGATTTATTGCAAAGTGCGCCGTCGTTTTGTAATGTGCCAGGCTAATTAGAAAATCATTCAGAATTTTCCAATTAGCCTGATACTTTTTAGGCTGATTACAATTAGCTAATACCCCTCTAGGCGAATTAGAAACTTTCAATAATTTGTTCAAATCGCCTGGTTTGGTCCAGGCTTATTGCGATAAGCCTTACAGAAGCACACAATTTTACGAATCTAGTCGGTGCATTGAAACAACAGAGTCATTGGAAGCATGCCGAGAGTCCAGCTCCGTTTTCATCAACAGTCGTGTGTTTTCCATTAGTGACAAATATTATTGAGCAATACTTTGACACACTTCTTCGGTATCATCGCACCAATGGGCATGGCGGAAGAGATAAAATGCTAGAAATTTGTAGTTATAAGCTATTGATAATGAGTACATAGTACTCGAAATGTACATCTAGCAAAATAAAAATTAAATTGTGAAGAAAGTGTTAGTGTTTTTATTTTCCAAGTGTATACACTCGGTACACCTCACATCTTGCAGAGCGACAACGGACCTGAATTTACCGCTAACGTCGTCACGTAACTTACAAGTATGTGGCTCGATTGTAAAATAGTATATGAATGACCACGGCATCCTCAGTCACAGGGTAGTGTGGAACGCTGCAATCAAGATATTGAAAACTTGTTTGGATGGATGACAATGGAAGTACAAAATAGGGAATAGGCTGCCGTTTTGTTCAGCGGTAAAAAAACAGTTCAAAGCACAGAATTATAGGTAGAAGTCCGTTTACCGCACTTTTTGGAGTCGAACGCAAATTAGGACTAGGCTCTACAAAAATAGAATAGAATATTAGAAATTACTGGCAGAGAAAAAGATCTAAAAGAGTGTATTTACAAGGAAACAAAAACTGCAAACACAGATGACGTTGCTATTAATTTGTTCAAGTAGTTTTAATGACTCACCTATTATCTCATGCTAGTTATGTTCATCAAAAATTCATATAACTTGTTGTCTTTATATCACTCTGAAATTTGCAACAGTCAGATAGATATTGTCTCGGAGCGCCAAAAAGCATACGAAAGCCAGAAGAGAGCGGCGGAAATAAATATTGAAACTTGTAAAAAAAAAAAACGAAAATTGGTTGGTGTTGGAGACTTTGTTCTATTAAATATACCGAAAGTTAGTTGACCATTAGACTGTCCAAATTTAATTGGAAAAATTCTGAAGGAGGAAAATGATGTATACCAAACGTGGTTTTCTAGAGGCGATTTTCAGATTTATGGCACACTAATCCATGGAGATATCCCAGAAAAATTCCTGAAGCTGTTTCGAATGAGTCAAAGTTTGGAGGTCAGGGCTTTAGTAGCTGCAACTGTTCAATATCAACATCATAATGCCAAACAAAAAAGTGCTCTTGTAAGAAGGCAAATAAAGCAAATATAAATAATGTGAAACTATAATTTCCGATTAACTGTTTAATTTTTCAATAATTTGTTTATTAAAATTGTTACATGGCGATTATTCTAGAAGTATTTATTTATTCCGTCCTAAACCTATTTTATCCTAAAGGAATTTTAAACACCACGCTCTTGAATTCGACGTACTCAATCGGTCAACAGCGGCTATACAAAAGGATTCTTTCTTCAGTGATGATATGAACTGAAACACTCGTTTTTTTACGTATCGTGTTACGTTTGCTTAACACCAAATTAGTGTTCGATGTTATATCGGCTCCTTATGTTTTACTATTGTAAGGCTTTTCGCAATTGGCTAAAAAAATAGCAGGCTAATTGAAAATATATTTGTGATTTTCTAATGCGCAATATGACTAGGCCGATTTGCAAATCGATTCTTTTCAGAACCATCAAAACTTGCAAATTCGAAGATTAAAGCCGAACATTGACAATGTATAAAAATAATCTTCGCGAAACTATCCGCACCAACATATATATATATATATATATATATATATATATATATATATATATATATATATATATAGATCGTATTTCAGAGTTAGAGCCTGTTGTATAATTTTTGCGACATTGTTATGTCTCTCTGTGTATTTGGTAGCAGCTAAAAGTTTGCATCCACTGGTAATGTGATCTATCGTTTCCGTGAACAGATGACATTTGCGACAGGCGTCATTTTCTATATTTTGTTTCATGATGTATTTTCTATAATTTAATGACTTGATCCTGTATGGCTACCGCAAAGCCCTCCGTTTCCGGAAATAGGCGACCTTGTATGAGCCATCTATGTGTTGCGTGTCTATCTATATTGGGATCGGTGGTAATGTTAACGTGTTTCCCATGGAGAGGTTTTGATGCCCACCTCTCAGCTAGAGACTGGGTGTTGTATGGGACATTTTCTGCATTACTTAGGCTGAGGTTCAGTGGAGAAGCTTGCTTGTCTGCATTGATCACCGCTTTGTGTAAATTGCTGGATGTTTTCGAGTGGAAATATTGTCTTAGTGTTGAGATTTGCTTGTTGTGAAGCTGTATTATGTCAATCATCCCTCTGCCTCCTTCATTATTATTATTATTATTATTATTATTAAGGGCCGTTTTCGAACGTTTCGGCGCAATCATATGTGCCAGCTTCAGGTGTGCTCTTCTAGGAAACTCGTAGAGAATTGATTTGCGTTTGCCTACTTCCTCTTTTATAATTTGGGTTGATCTTGATGTCTTTTTTTAAAATTCATACGTTTTTTTGGAATGTATATGGCACATTTCGAGAAAGTTTCTCTTGAACGTGTTACGTTCTGACGTGACTACCTTGGTGTTATTATAGTCTGATGTGTGGTCAGTGTCGTTGCAATGTATACTGAGACCTGTGGATCGTGGTTTGTGCTTGACGTCACTTTTGTACTGTGTTAGACGTTTGCTAAGTTTTTATGATGTACCATTCCTGGGTACTTTAGTATGTAGGTTACCTAATAATTCCATCATTTTATATTAGTACATTAAACTGACGAGCTCAAGAAGGTACATCCCCTTTGACTCTTAGCATGAATGCATTTAAAAAAATACATCAAGATCAACCCAAATTATAAAAGAGGAAGCAGGCAAACGCAAATCAGTTCTCTACGAGTTTCCTAGAAGAGCTCTGAAGATGCATACATTCGTGTGCGAAACGTTAGCTGTGTTCATAATTTGTGTTAAGGAAAAACTGCATCTTTTATTGCTACCTACATTTCGTCTGGACTTGAGCCCCGTTACACCATTCCAAATCTACATTATAACGTCCGTGAACTCTTGCCGCATATATATACAGGGTTATTCACGCTATACGGCACGGAATATTGTAGCCAAAATACGTGACTTTCAAAAAGTTTCACTTTGGGGATATATGGGGGTCTACTAGGGCTACTTTTTAAAATTACTTTTAAAATATACAGGGTGTCCCAAAAACCCTAAAAGTATCAAAGTTGTGTTTTTTTTAATGAAACACCCTGTATTTTATTGCATTTTTTGATCCTTCGATCAAAATAAGTGTGTGTTTTAATAAGGTTTTTATTACTTAAACCTTAAGGTTTTTGAAATAATTTGAATTTTGTAAAAATTTAACCTAATTTTCATGTTTCAAATACTTAAAAAGTAATTAAGTTATGCATACCAAATTTACACTGAAATGTAACAATAGATCATATTTTATTTTCCAAGTATAATAAATTTGACATCTTATACCGGGTGTAAAAAAAATGGAATTAAACAAATGAGAAATTTAAATGGCTATAACTTCATTTATTTAAATGGAACGCTATATTTATTAATTTATCAGCAATTGCACGTTTTAATTACCTATCGAATGGTATTTATATCTTAAATGTTAAGTCTTCTCGTTTTTACAGAAAACGCCAAAATATTGTTTATTGCACCGTTTTCGTACTTTTTAAGTAAAAATTTTAATGTATCTAGTTTTCCATCGTATTTAAAAACGTAAGATAATTAATTTAGTCTGTTACTTTAGTTTAAAAAACCTGTCTTTTGTTATAGTTGTGATATTTTGCGTTGTTGTGTTAGATCGTTAGTAATCGTTATTGTTTGAACATCGTAGTTGTATTTAATAGTAAAAAATGAAAATTTATACAGATTATCTTATATATTTTTATAACTGACACTTCCAATTTCTATAAATTGGTTTAATAGTCTCTCAAAAATGGCTGGCTTAGGGTGATTCCTTTCGGGAAATCTTTAAGTATAAACTCGACAAGCCAATAAACAATTTTGATGACATTCTCCAAGCATAAAAATAATGCCAATACCCCCTTCTTTTGAGTAAATCTTAATTTTTTACCAAAATATACAACAACGATGTTCAAACAATAACGATTACTAACGAACACAAAAATGCAAAATAAGACAACTATAACAAAAGACAGGCTTTTTAAACTAAAGTGGCATACTAAATTAATTATCTGACGTTTTTAAATACCATAGAAAACTAGATACATTAAAATTTTTACTTAAAAAGTACTAAAACGGTGCAATAAACAATATTTTGGCGTTTTCTGTAAAAACGAGAAGACTTAACATTTAAGATATAAATACCATTCGATAGGTAATTAAAACGTGCATTTGCTGATAAATTAATAAATATAGCGTTCCATTTAAATAAATGAAGTTATAGCCATTTAAAGTTCTCATTTGTTTAATTCCAATTTTTTTACACACGGTATCAGATGTCAAATTTATTATACTTGGAAAATAAAATATGATCTATTGTTACATTTCATTGTAAATTTGGTATGCATAACTTGATTACTTTTTAAGTATTTGAAACATGAAAATTAGGTTAAATTTTTACAAAATTCAAATTAATTTAAAAACCTTAAGGTTTAAGTAATAAAAACCTTATTAAAACACACACTTATTTTGATCGAAGGATCCAAAAATGCAATAAAATACAGGGTGTTTCATTAAAAAAAACACAACTTTGATACTTTTAGGGTTTTTGGGACACCCTGTATATTATGAAAGTAATTTTAAAAAGTAGCCCTAATAGACCCCCATATATCCCCAAAGTGAAACTTTTTGAAAGTCACGTATTTTGGCCACAATATTCCGTGCCGTATAGCGTGAATAACCCTGTATATATACAGGGTGTCCCATTTTAATCCGCCAGTAGCGATAATTCTGAAACTTTGCATTGAATCAAAAAGTGTTCCAAATGAAAAGTTAATGGTTCTGAGGGGGACATCTGATGCCGTAAACTTTGCCTCCTCAGCCCCCCAAGGGGGGCGGGAACAGGGGGCAACTTTAAAATTTTAAATGGAAACCCCTATTTTTGATTGCAGATTCTAATAGACGGTTAAAAAGTATGTAAGTTTTATCCGAAACATTTTTTTATTGGTCGAAAGATGGCGCTGCAAATGTAAAAGTTTTTTGTCAATTAAATTGCGAAAATCGTCACGTAATTAACTGTTATTATTACTTAAGACTTACTCACAACCTTACAAGGTTGTTTTTTTCTCAGCCTGCCCAAATACTACAACCCCCCCCCCCCCCCCCTACAAAGAAGTACTCAAAAATAGCGATTGAGTACTTCTTTTTCAAATTAAATAATGGTAAAATAATTTAAAAAAGAATGTCATTTTTTTTTCAAACAGTGTTTGACCTGGCCCCCCTCAAAGCTCCATTTTTTGAAAAAAAACGACATTCTTTTTTGAATTATTTTACCATTATTTAATTTGAAAAAGAAGTACTCAATCGCTATTTTTGAGTACTTTACGTCTTTGTAGGGGGGGCGGGGGTAGTATTTGGGCAGGCTGAGAAAAAAAACAACCTTGTAAGGTTGTGAGTAAGTCTTAAGTAATAATAACAGTTAATTACGTGACGATTTTCGCAATTTAATTGACAAAAAACTTTTACATTTGCAGCGCCATCTCTCGACCAATAAAAAAATGTTTCGGATAAAACTTACATACTTTTTAACCGTCTATTAGAATCTGCAATAAATAATAGGGGTTTCCATTTAAAATTTTAAAGTTGCTCCCTGTTCCCGCCCCCCTTGGGGGGCTGGGGGGGCAAAGTCTACGGCATCAGATGTCCCCCTCAGAACCATTAACTTTTCATTTGGAACACTTTTTGATTCAATGCAAAGTTTCAGAATTATCGCTACTGGCGGATTAAAATGGGACACCCTGTATGTTTCTCCAGGAATGTAGC